>PVJC01011974.1:0-40533 GCA_004026665.1 Murina feae | reverse complement strand
AATCAATTAACAATTAACATCTAACAAGGTTAGGAGAAACAGAATTAAAAAAAATAACCAAAATACAACCAAAAAACAAAAAGGAAAAGCGAGACAGTCTCACCAAAAATTATAAAAAAACCCTAGTATAATAAAATGATGCTATAGGAAATCTGAAAATAGAATGAAGAACACTAATCTCAAAATAATATAAAGATAAAATAAAATGACTCTTAGAAAAAGAAAAAAAATAGTAGTAGTAATAATATTGATTAAAAATAAAGATACATTAATTAAAAAGATAAAAATCAAGTGGGGAAAAAAGACAAAAAATTGTTTCTTAATGGAAAAAAAGAAAAAGAAACAAAAAAATTTTTTTTAAAAAAAGAAAAAATTAAAAAAAGAGAGAAAAATGTGCAGTAGTGAGGGTCATTCACTTCTTCTGCTCTTCTGATTGGTGCATCTTAGTCTTGTCAGCTATTCAGGAGAGTATGGAAGTTTCCTGCAATTCACTGCTCCTCTGTGTCGTAAACCAGTCCTGATTTAAAAGCCGGCAGTATCTAGATTGTGTTTTTTTAAAAAAATCCTTTTTACAGTTCAGGGTAGAGTCTGGGAGTGGCTGTATTAGTTGCCTGGATACTGGAGGGAGGGTTTGTCTCCTCAGGGCACAATGGCTGCCTAGGTCCCAGGCTCCGGCATGAGTCAGCACCAAACTCGCTGCCACCTTTCTTGGACCCCCCTCTCTCTCCAGATTCCACAACCCAGCACCCTCTCCCACACTCCATCCACAGGTACATGTCTGTATCCACAATGCCTTATGCGTGGGGCTCAGTGCAGTTAGACTCCTACCACAGAGGCGGGAGAGGCTGCGGCCGCGCGTGTGCCTCTCCTGCTGGCACACTTCAGTCTTTACTGTGGACCCAGATGTAGAATCCACTTCAAGGGGGCACCTTCTCTCCTGCCCGCACGCCCCAGCCCTTTCCTGATTGTGAAGCCGGATCGAGAATCCCCTGCCGACCAGCAGTTCCACAGACCCTCTTGCCGCTGCACCACCGGTCAGGAGACGCGGCTGGGTGCTGGCGCCAGTTCTGTGCGGCGACTTTCCAATCCTCAGGGCTAAGGTCTGGTAAAATATCTTTCCCAAAGCCTTGAATTTACCTCTCTCAGGAGTCTTCTGTCTTATCCAGCTGCTTTCCCTATCTGCTCTGGGACAAGGCACTGTCCCAAATATCTTCTTCTTTGAGCGAAGATTGCTTTTCAGATCTTCAAAATGAAGATCTTCCTGCTGACCATCTCTTCTTCTATGGTCCATGGGCACCTTGGGAGGCGTGGCAGGCAGACTCCACTCGGGATGCTGGCTAACAGGCCTGACCACTTCAGTGGCAGGGCTGAGCCAAACTAGGTGCCATCATCTTGTCACATCAGCCTGCCTTCTAATCTCTACCCACTAAGTATGCCCCTTTGTGGCTGAACTTCCTTCTTATAATAACCATGACTAAAATATACTGAGAACTTTCTATACACTGGGGCTATGCTACATGCATTGTGTCATTTAATACCCATAACAGTCTTATGTGGAAAGGACTGTTACTATCCCCAGTCCATGGACAGAGTGAGGCTTAAAGAATTTGTCCATGATCATACAGCTATGAAGAGGCAGAACTGAAATTCAAGCTCATGAAATCCGAACTCCTGATGGCTAAACAACACCACCTCAGACACTTGTCTAACCCATCTCTCCCTCCAACACCCAGCAGGACCTGGCCTATTAGCAGGGCAGCTTTTCCTGCCCTGGTGCCAATTTTCCTACATCACCAATTGCCCATCACCACACTCTCCAGAGACCATTCTTCCAGTCTAGTGGAACTAGACTGCTTGAATTCCTGCATTTGAGCTCACTTCTGAAAGCTTGCAACTCCTACATTTGGTGTGGTCTCCAATTCCAGGAGCCTGCTTATCAGGCCCATTCCTCTATGGATCCAATAACAGTGCCTTGTTCAAAAATGCAGCCTCAGACTCTTCACTTGGGGAAAGAGGATGTTGAATCAGATGGGCTTCTCGTATAATTCTATTTGAAGTCACGGTTTATCCATGGCAATCAAAGTGGATCCCTTCTCCAGCCAGTTGGATGAATTTTATAGATATGTTTTAACTAAAAGATGTCCTTGTCTCTGGGTTACATGGTGCAGAAATGGGGTGGCATTATTACATGTTATCTCGCATGTGTGTTTAATGTTCAATGGAGCCTGAGGTAGTGAAAAAAGGCAGTAAATTTAGAACCTGATCTATTTGTAAACAAAGGTGCAGTCACTCAGCAGTGGTACTTTAGGCAAGTCAGCTTACCTAAGTGATTTTTAATTCCCTCATGTATGAAATGGAGGGTGCCTGACAGCAGATACCCAACCCAGAGCATTAGAGGCAAGAGTAAAAAGGAGAGGAACACTGATATACACCTATTAAAATGGCTAAAATTTATAAAAGTTTAAGTTTTAGCCATTAAGTTTTATAAGTTTTTGCCAAAACTTACAAGTCATAGAATTTTTTAAAAGAGTAAGCCCTAATGTAAACTAAGGACTTCAGTTAATACTGATTTATCATTATCAGTTTATGAATTGTACCACACTAATGCAAGATGTTAATATTGGGAAAGTGTGTCTGTGGTAAAGGTGTGTATGGGAACTCTCTGCACTTCCTGCTCAAGTTTTCTATAAACCTAAAACTGCTCTTTTTAAAAAGTCCGTATCATATAAATAGGTACAAGACAGCTAGATAGGAAAGGAACATTTTCACTCCTCCCCACCTGTCCACATCAGCCTGGGGGAGTATGGAGAAGTTTTAAGGGGGAGAGTGTCCACTAAGAAATGAAGGGATTAATGAGTAGGTCACTGCTTCTCGCTACTCTTCTCCACACAGACTAAGATGCATCATCACCAGTTTTGTCTGTTTTCAGAAACAATTAGGTGAATGTTTGTCTGCTTCTCGTCTCCAGCACTGGCCCCATGCTGGAGCCAGGCATACAGACATACGTAAGACACAGTGCAGATCCTCAGTGAGCTCACATTACTGAGAAGGCCCCAGACACACAGCATACGCTGCAAGGAAATGAATCAGAGCTTGGGCGGCCGTGAGGGAAGAGAGGGGAACCAGAGGCATCAGGCTTCCCAACTTGGGTGCAGATACAGGTGAGGTAATTAAGAAACATACAGGCTGAGTTCAAAGTCCAAGGGGAACCCCTCCTCCTGGCACACAACTCCAGGGGGGAAAATTACAAGGTAGGGAGGGGGAGTGCTAGGCTGGGACAGGTGCCTGGATGCCGCCTGGACGGTGCCAACAGGGCCTTCTCAGACCAAGGCTGCCATGGGCTCTACTGGTAGTGGCCCCCATCCTTCTTTGGTGCATAGAGCCTGAGCTCTTCTTTGAGCCCTTCTTCCTCTTTCCTGAGTCTACTCTCCTTAGAGAACATTTGGTCAATTCTCTCTTGGAGGAAGCAGGGGCAGCACCGAGAGGAGACATTGCTGCGATGGCTCTTGGCTGTTTTCCTATTTAGAGTACATGCCAGGCCCTCCTATGTGGGACCCCTCTCACCCTGAATATGGCAGTGCACCAGCCCCCTCCTCCATACTTACACCTACTCAGCCTCTTCCACCACCACTTCTTGATTGGTTGACGGGAACATCCACGGGAAGAAGTGAAAAGTGCTGACTCCCCTTCACTGGTCATATCTCCTGGCTGCTGTTTCACAGCAGATACTGTGGTTGTGTCTCTACAGGGGTTAAGTCCAGATGCTGGGACGCTCGTCACTGTGGCCACCTTTCCGTCTACTCCCATAGCGTAGCCCCCAAGAGTGCCCCATGTTTGCATCACAATGAACCAATTTGAGCCTGTTCCCTAGATGGGGCACACTCTTGCTATCCTCTGGGTCTTTGCTCATGCTGTTTGCTCTTCTGGGAATGCCTTACTTCACCTTCATACTTCTATTTATCCTGTTATCTCCTCTATATCCTGTTATCTCCCACAGTGACCCACCCTGGATCTGAGTTTTTGAAGGTCTTGCTTATTATGCAAAGCACTTTGCATTCTATCCATTTCCATTCCTGCCTCCCCCCAACACACTAATTGCTTCATTTCTGCTATTTCCCCAGCATAGTGTAGAGTATCTGGCATAGTGAGTGCTCGGTACATGCTTATAACATAAATGCATGGGCAGGAGGCAGTTAAATGTGAATTCATCCGTCTGTCAGAGCAGATGGAAACCATTAGAGAAATGCAGCTCTTCCTCTCCATCCCCTACCCTCTCCAGCCTTGGCTCCATCTCCCCATTATCTCTCCTGAAACAATGCCCATCTTAAAGCAGGTGTGGTGGCCTTTCCCCTAGAAACCAAAACATGTTCTCTGAGCTCTTCATGTTTCACAGCACTGATCTGATTTCCACCACTGACCACTGTTGGATTAATGATAACCATTCAGGTCATGAGTTGCTGGAAGCTGCCTTCCCTCCAACAGAAATGGAATAGGTAGCACTCACTCATCATCAACCAGCATAAGAAAGCCCTGGGCCAGGCTGGAACATAGAGATGAACAGAACCCAAGCTCTACCCTCAAGGAGCTCACCTTCAGGTGGGGTTGGCAGATCAGTAAATAAACATGCATAATACAATGTGCTTCCAGGTGAAAAAGAACTCCCAGGGCTGAGTTCAGGGAAGGTTAGGACCAAAGAAAGGACATCAAACAAAGCTTGGTGTGTCCAAGGAAGGCTTCCTGGCAGAGGCAATACCTAAGCTACAGTTTCAAGCATGTACAAACACAAGACCTTAGACAATTTCAAATCCAGACTCCTGAGGTGTCTGTGGAGTCCCCAGGGCAATGTCAGAACAGGGATGAGATGCTGTCATCTACAACCACCAGAATCTGCCTCTCCTAGAGTCAGGAGAGGCTCATGGCAGAAAATTCTTCAAAAATGGCCTGGGCTTGTGCTGTCCCTGTTGCTGGTCGACCTCACCCTTCATAGCTCAGAGTCTCAGGATTCAAAGATCTCTAGTTCCTGGTTACACTTCTCCCTTTTAGCTTTTTGAAAGGTCAGATGTACCACATATCATAGAATCAGCATAGGCAAGGGAGTCAATATACTGGGTTTCAATACACTTCTGGGTATGTAACCTTGGGCAAGCCACTTGAGCCTCATTTTTCTTATCTGTTAAAGGAGAATAATAATAATAACATCTTCCTATGGGTTGTTGAGGGGATAAAATGAAGTAAAGGGTGGAAATCTCATCTTTCAAGCATCTTTTGCTCCCTTGATCACATGTTCTGGCCTGCCTTCTCACATGTCTTCCCTTGGCTGGAAGGTTTTGCCCAGTTTGCCCGGATACCTCTTACTTGTCTTCCATTTGTCCCCTTGCAGTCACTCCTCGGGAGAGCTTCTCCTGACACCCAAGGCTCAAATCCCTTGTAACAAAGACTCACAGCACCTGGAGCTTCTTTTATATCATACTCAGTGAACCCGAACGTTGATCAGGTCATGACATCTCTGCCAGTCAACGGCAAGGGCAGAGATCTTACCTCTCTCTTTCAATGCTGTATCTCCATCCAACCCAGTGTCTGGCAACACCGCAGCAGGTGCTCAATGAACAGCTATTGAATGCATCCTATATAATAAAAGCCCAGCTACTGAACTACCAGAAAGACCAGTTGCTATGACAATGCAGGAGCTGCTCTCTGGTGGTCAGTGTGCTACCACAGTGGGAGTGCCTCATGGCTGACTTGGATGAGCAGCTGCTCCCACTGCAAACCCCCAGCCAACAGGCAGGAGCCCAAGCTCCGACATTGCCTCTTCACTCCAGGCTGACTCTAATTGCCTGCAGGCCTGACCCCGGAGGCTGGGAGGCCGGTTCATGGTTACTGCAGGACTGAGGCCTACTCCACCGCCTCTCAGTGCTATTGTCTCTGGGCCCAGTCCTTACCGGGTCCCTGGAGAGGTGAGTGCTCTGGCTCCATGGAAGATGTCTGGGAGGGTCCACAGCCATTCGGCTGACCAGAATAAGGGGTGCTCCCACAGCAGGCCACGCCCTCCTCCTCCTCCCTTCTCCCTTCCCTCTCCCCCCCAGTGCATGATTCCCATGCACAGGGCCTCTAGCGTGTAAATAATCAAATAAATAAGTAGGAACTCAATGTTGGGTGGGCATTATTAGCATTATATTCTGTCTACCACTTACTAGCTATATGACTTTGTTGGCTCATCTATAAAACAGGAAGCATGAATATTCAAAATGACCTTGCAAAATAGCTATTTACCTAATGTAGATAAAACGCTCATCTCATAGGAATGTTCAGACCCCAAATGGAGTAACTTATGCTAAGCCCCACATCACTGAACCAAGACTTACTTACAGCTTTAGCCCTTCCAGAAGTGAGTTCTTAAACCAGTTCATCAAGAACAACCTGATCAGCTCTCATTAGGTAACCAGCCTGATAAACCACTGTTATTCCCCTAAGGGAAGTGACCTTGCAATAACCAATCCACTTTCTTGTCTAGTATAAACTGCCTGTTCCTGCTCCCTTCTGCCTGTAAATGTCTTTCATCTTGTACAGTTCCTCAGGGCTCCTTTCCATCTGCTAGATTGCACGCTGCCTGATTCCAATTGAGTTTTGCTTAAGAAAAACTCCTAAAATATGTAATATGCCTCAATTTACCTTTTAACAGGAGGGAATTAACAAGTCACAATGACTATGTTTATCTTAAGGGCGAAACAGAAGTAGTTCTTTGTTTCGGAACCCAAAGAAACCCTTTTCGTATCTTTCCAAAGGTCTGAAAAAAACCTTGTGAGATCCTCACGCCCCAAACAACCTAGTGCCCTCCAGGAGATGCTTCAAGGAAAAGCATGCCCATGGCTAGGCGAGGCCTGCTGCCCTGATCGCTGAGGCTCCTCAATTTGGGGCTGCAGCAGATCTGCACACTCCTGCTTCTGACCAGAGCAGCAAGGGGAAAGGGGACACTGCCAACAGCCTTGTGCAGATTCATCATTTTGAATCCCCATTCTTAACATATGTTTTCAATCTCACACAAAACATGGCTTTCTGGTTTCCATTACCTTTGTTTCATTTTAGAATCTAATGTTTTTTATAGCCTGGGGAATGAAGGAATATGCAAGCAAGTATTGCTTTTTATGTTTCCATCAGAAGGAAAAGGAATGAGGAAGCCAAAAAAACACAAAAAACCAACAACACAGTGATGGTAGGATTGCCTCTGACTCCTTCAAGTCAATCATTGACTCAGCAAGCATTTATTGAGCACCTACTCAGCAGATAGGATAAAGAGATGACCCACACCTGGCCCCTGCAGTCAAGTAATTTGCAATTGAATGAAGCAGATAAACTGGCTCACAGCATCATAATTCAACACAGATTTTTCTTTGGGAAGGGAAGAGGAAGAAACAGAAAGGGGATGAAGGAAGGAGGAAAAAAAGAAAGAAAAAAGAAAGGCATAGGAGGAATAAGGGAAGGAAAGAAACCAACATGTCTTAGTTATTTCCTATGTGCCAGGCACTGTGCTAAGTATCTTACATCTTGTATTTTGTTTAATCCTCATTACAGCTCATTAAGGAAAGCCTATTTGCCGATTTATAGGTGAGAAAATGAAGACTTAAGTGATACTCAAGGTCTCACAGGTGGTAGAGCTCAGTTCTGCTGTGCAGACAGGACCCTCCTTCTTGCATATGCAAGGGGCTAAAGGCTCAGTTAGTTCTCTGGCTCCTTGAAGGTCACCCAGAAGCATAGTAAGTTAAAACCAATGGACCTTCTATCATTAATCTAATCCACCTGAGGAGAAACTGAGATCTGAGACAGGTGGAGACTTGCCTGGGGTCTTGGGGGGGGGGGGGGGGGTCAGAGGAGACCTAGGGTTTTGTCCTTCCCACCAGAGCCCACAGCAAAGTCAACAGTGCCAATAGCCATGGCATTAATTGTTTCCAGACCATGGAAGACTACAGTCCACCCTCCTCACTCTGTCCCCTTCTGGCTGAAGCATTCCTGGGTCAGCTGAGCAGAAAGGTTTGTTTTGGCAGAAATCTGGGTGCTGTCCAGCTCGATAATCGCCCGTGTTAACACAACATTATGTGTGTCGTTAACAGACTTGGCAATTGGGACTTCGCTTTTCTTCTTTATATTTTCTTTCTTATTTTCAAGAAATAGAAAAATACAATGTAACCCCCATGTGTGAATCAGAAAGACGAGCCACACAGGAGCATGCTGACTCTGCCTGGAAATGGGGGCTTTCCCACCCCACGTCATTGCTGCTCAGAAATTATCTCAGGACTTTGTTCCTGAAGGAGGCTCTGTCCGTCATCAAGGTTGGGTTTGCTGCTCACGGTTGGGGCTTGCACCCAGCCTGTCCCCTTGTCTCCCCAGTACCCTGTCTGTACCAGCCCTGCTGACGGAATGGAAAAGGTAAGGGCTATAGGGTCAGACAGACTTGAGATTAAAGACTGGTTCCATTGCTTTGTGGCTTGTAAGAAGTTGATCCTGACTTAAGCTCTCTGAACCTCATCTGGAAAAAGGGGGCAGCAATGAGATATTATACAGCATCCTTCCCTCATTATTTCATGCTCAGAAACTCAACATATTTAAAAAAGAAAAATATTTCAAAATAATATATTTATTAATAAAATTATAAAAATAGTATGCTTATTATTTAGCAGGCCTTATTCTAAGGACTCAGGCTACAAAGACAAATCAAACACAGACCCTGCCTTCCAAAAGCTTACAGGGGAGCTAGATGTAAAGAAACTGAATTAAATCCATATACCACAAATACACAGTAAGCCCAGGTTAACCCAGTTCCAGTGTTAACACCCTGGCCCAAGCCACATGTCTCTTGCCTTTACCACTGTACTTTACCTCCTAATTGGTCTCTGGTTCCCTCCCTAGCTCCTCCACAGTCTATTCTCTACAGAACAGCCAGCATGAGCCTTTTAAAATGCCAGTCTGATGGTGTTATTCTCTTGTTCAAAACCTCCCAACAGCTTCCCTCAACAGAGGGGGCAATCCAAAGTTCTTACATTGACCTTGAAGGTCATGTGATCTGGGACCTCTCTGTCTCACTACCTTCCTCACTTACTCTCCAGCATAGCCATCTGCTTGCTATTCCTGAGCACACCTAGAAAGCTCCCACTTCAAGTTCTTTATTCTCTCTCCTAGAACAGTGTATCCCTACATATCTCCTTCTCACACTTCATTCAGATCTCTGCTCCATTGTCACCTGATCAGAAAGAAGAGAGACACTCTATTAAAATAGCACTATTACTTGCTTTACCCCTATTTTGCTTTTTCTCCATGGACTTATCACTTCCTAAATTATGTTATGTATCTATTTGTTTTCTGCCTTTCTCAGCAGAATACAAACTCCTATAGGACAGAGATTTTGGAATAATGTGCCCTGCACATTCTGTGTACTGAATAAACATTTATTGGGTGGATCAATGAATGCACGAATGACATACTGTGTGTCAGGTACCACACTAAGCACTGATGAGACCCAATAGACAGAGTTCTACCCTCCTAGTCTGTATGGGGAGGCAAGCAGCAGGGAGCTCAGTGGGAGCCTGAGAAGGTGCCTGAACAAACTGTGGAAGGTCAGAACCAGGGAATCCTTTCAGAAGGAAACATTTCTAAGCTTTGTCTTAAACAATGAGCTGAGATAGCCAGATAAAGATGCAAAAGTCCGGGATGAGAGAAGGGCATTCCAGACAGAGAAAGTAGTCTGAGAAAAGGAACAGAGGAAAGAAGTAGCATGGTATATTTTATTATTCATGAAGATTCTAGATTTACAGGAGCTGTGTGTGTGTGTGTGTGTGTGTGCAGTGGATGCAGAACAAGAGATAAAGCTAGAGACATAGAAAGAGAGAGTTCATGAAAGGTTTCTTTTTAAATATATTTTTATTATTGATTTTTCACAAAGAGGAAGAGAGAGGAATAGAGAGTTAGAAACTTCGATGAGAGAGAAACATCGATCAGCTGCCTCCTGCACACTCCCCACTGGGGATGTGCTGGCAACCAAGGTACATGCCCTTGACCGGAATCGAACCTGGGACCCTTGAGTCTGCAGGCCAACGCTCCATCCACTGAGCCAAACCGGTCAGGGCCATGAAAGGCGTCCTGTGTCAGTTGAGCATATGGGATCTTACCTTATATGCTGGGGAAAGCTGTTGAAGAGTAACAAAGTCAGATTTATGTTTTAGAAATATCACCTGACTGAGCAGAGAATAGATTTGAGGGAGGTCAGGATGAGAAGCATGAAGATGAGTTAGCTAATAATACAATAACAATAGAAAATAAAACAGAAAAATATTGTCTTGCTTTCTATAACTATAATCATGTTCTAAAGAGGGTCTTTTGCTGCTAAGAATGTCTATGATTTCGGTTATATAGTTGTTGTTTTAATTCTTTATTGTTAAAAGTTTTACATATAAACTTTTCCCCCCACTGACCTCTCCCTACCCACTCCCACCCTCCAACACATGCCCTCACCCCCTATTGTCTGTGTCCATTGGTCATGCTCATATGCATGGATACAAGTCCTTTGATTGATCTCTTACCGCTCGCCCCCAACCCTCCCATGCCTTCCCTCTGAGGTTGGATGGTCTGTTCGATGCTTCTGTGTCTCTGGATATATTTTTGTTCATCAGTTTATGTTGTTCATTATATTCCACAAATGAGTGAGATCATGTGATATTTATCTTTCTCTGACTGGCTTATTTTGCTTAGTATAATGTTCTTCAGGTCCAAATGATAAGAATTCTTTCTTTTTTACAGCAGGATAATATTCCATTGTGTAGATGTACCATGGTTTTCTAATCCATCCATCTACTGATGGGCACTTACACTGTTTCCAAATCTTAGCTATTTTAAATTATGCTGCTGTGAACATAGGGGTACATATATTCTTCCTGATTGGTGTTTCTGACTTCTTGGAATATTTTCCTAAAAGTGAAATTACTAGATCAAATGGGAGTTCCATTTTTAGTTTTTTGAGGAAACTCCATACTGTCTTCCATAATGGCTGCACCAGTCTGCATTTCCACCAGCAGTGCATGAGGGTTCCTTTTTCTCTGCATCCTCACCAGCACTTGTCATTGGTTGACAGGTGTGAGATGGTACCTCATTGTCGTTTTGATTTGCATCTCTCAGATGATTAGTGACTTTGAGCTTGTTTTCATATGTCCCTGGGCCTTCTGTATGTCCACTTTCAAAAAGTGTTTATTTAAGTCCTTTGCCAATTTTTTGATTGGGTTATTTATCTTTCTTTTGTTAAGATGTATAAGTTCCCTATAAATTATGGAGACTAAACCCTTATCAGATATAACACTGGCAAATATGTTCTCCCATGCAGTGGGATCTCTTATTGTTTTGTTGATGGTTTCTTTTGCTATGCAGAAGCTTTTTATTTGTATGTAGCCTCGTTTGTTTATTTTCTCCTACATCTCATTGTCCTAGGAGATGTATTGTAAAGATATTACTACAATATATGTTTTTGCTGCCTATGGATTCTTCTAAGATTTTTATGGTTTCCCATCTGATGTTTAAGTCTTTTATTCATTTTGAGTTTTTGTATATGGTGTAAATTGGTGATCTAGTTTCATTTTTTTTTTTTTTGCATGTACCTGTCCAATTTTCCCAACACCATTTATTGAAGAGACTGTCTTGACTCCATTGTATCCTCTTGCCTCCTTTGTCAAATATTAATTGAGCATGATGGCTTGAGTTGATTTCTGGAAGTTATATATTTTTGAGGACAGGAATTGTGGAGAGCTAAATTTTCCACACAATAGAAAGAAAGAAAAATTGAATTTCCCCGGGAAAAAAAATAGGAACAAGGAAAGTGGACCCAGCAAAACATTGTCATGCTAGCTACTGAGCACAGTGAATTTCCAATGAGAATAACTAAGTAGTGAAGGAACTTTTTTAAAAAAAAAAAACAGCGGGAGGTAATTCATGATTTCAAAACACTTACCAATTAATGGGGTTCCACTTCAGGATATGATGCAATCACTGGTATGAAGTATGCCTGCCTCCATTAAGACAAAACAAACATAAAATCTAACAAAATATAGAAGGCAACAGTTTTCTGATATTGGAACACAGGTAGCACAAGACTGGGATCTCTGAAAAAAAGTAAGTTTCCAAGGTGAGCCCCACAATTGCCCCAGCTCTCTGTTTGGGAATAATTTCCCCACTGCAGAGCAGAGAGATAGGGTCCATGCACACATGAGGGTTCTGATGAGCTATGGAAGTAGACATCAATGATCAGACCCGCTGAAATGGCTGGAATTGTAAGGCACAATACCAGAGAGGAGTAAACTGCACAGACAGGGGTCCCCAGTAGCTTGTGTAGGAGTGCCCTATAGAGTCCTTGGCTGTAAGTGAGGCTGTGTATATACTCAGGGGGAAAGTACACAGTCTTGCCAGGGAGCAGCTGCAACAGGGTAGAGAGCAGAACAGAGGTGCTAGAAGTGAAGCAGTGCTGGAAAACAGAAGAGATTCAGTTCAGCAATAAAGGAGAAATATTGTTAATACCCTGGCCTCTAACTGAGATACCAAAAGGTTGCAACATAAGAGTAAGGACCACACCCTGAAGTAAGGCATACTCTTGATAACTACTGACCAGTAGAGCATGCTGCAATAATATTAACGTTATTTGTACTGTCACAAATGATAATAAACAGCTATATACATCTAGTAGCTATCAAACACTCAAAATATGGCTAGTTGCACTAAATGGTTACTTTATTTTATTTCATATAAATTTATATGTAATTAACTACATGTGGCTACCATATTTTACAGTACAGCTTTAGTTCCACCATAAAAAAGCCTAAAGCCAAGCCCTCATGAGATTCATGAGGAACACAAATTTGAATGTTGGCCCCATCAAGTTAGAGGAGCTTGAGAAAGACGTTGAGCTTTCTGAAGACTCTCTATATCAAAACAGAAAAATAATCCTATAAAACTTCAAGATGATAAGCTAGTAATCAAGCTCCTTACTGTGTACTAGAATAAAAATCACACTTTTTCAGAGGAAGATAACAGAATTCAATGTCTCTACCAATAACTACTAAAAAATGTTAATGGACTGGATTGATAGACTTACTGAGAGATTGTGGAGGCAGAAGTGTAATAAACTCAAGGACAAATCAATAGAAATTATCCTATCTAAAGAAAAGAAAAGGAAGATTCAAAAAAAATGAACAATAGCTCAGGCAGTGGTTCTCAACCTTCTGGCCCTTTAAATACAGTTCCTCATGTTGTGACCCAACCATAAAATTATTTTCATTGCTATTTCATAACTGTAATGTTGCTATTGTTATGAATCGTAATGTAAATATCTGATATGCAGGATGGTCTCAGGCGACCCCTATGAAAGTGTCCTTTGACCACCAAAGTGGTCTCAACCCACAGGTTGAGAACTGCTGAGCTCAGGGATCCTCAGAACAATATAAAATGGTCAAAATACATGTAATAGGAGTCCCTGAAGGAGAAGGAAGTGAAATTGGGGGAGAAAAATAGCTAATATAATAAAAGAGTAATATGCAAATTGACCGTTACCTGAGCCACCTAAGCCACGCCCACCAGCCAAGCCAAGCCTCCCAGCCAACCAGAGCGGCTGTATGCAAATTAGCTCAGCCAAGATGGAGGCCAGCAGCCATAGAGCTAGAGCAAACCAGAGGCTTCTGTTGCAACTGCCTGCCTAGGCTGGCTGAGCCTCTGCTCACAGCTACGCCCAGCAGCCAATCAGAGCAGCTGTATGCAAATTAACCCAGCCAAGATGGAGGCTGGCAAGGCGGCTCTGCACTGGAAGCCTCCGCAGCTGGTATAGCTGTGCCAGGTGTGTCAGCTCAGTGGGGGGGGGTCCAGCCTAGGGCCTCCTCAGGGCATCCAGGAGCACCCGTCTGGGTCCACTGCCTGGCTCCGCCCCCTTGGGGCCTCCCCGGGGCATGCAGGAGTGCAGGGGCCTCTGCGGGGTGTGCAGGAGCAGCCATCCTGGATCTGCTGCCTGGCTTTGGCCCCCAGGGGCCTCCTTGGGGCGTCCAGGAGTGCCCGTCCTGGGTCCACTACCTTCATCTGACCCCCAGGGGCCTCCACAGGGCGTGCGGGAGCGTCTGCTGCACAGTGCGGAGAATCCGAAGCCAGTCCGCTGCCCGGCTCCATCCTGGGTGTGTTTGCTCAGCAGTAGGGCCCCACCGAGGAATCCTGCACCATTGTCCGCCCCTGGCTCGCCACCCAGCTCTGCGCCAGGTGTGTCCCCTCAGCGGTGGGGGCCCACCAGGCATGTGCAATCGTGGGCCCTCTGGTGGAAAACATCCAGGCCTGCATTCACCAGCCCTCCCAGTCTCCAGTGCACGAACCCTGAAGGGGCTGTGGGCAGCCTGAAAATGGCCCTCAGCCCCTCACCCAGGCTGGCCAGGCATGCCAGCAGGTGGAAATCCCCCCCCAGGTGTCCCAGACTGCAAGAGGTCACAGGCCGGGCTGAGGGACCCCCACTCCCCGAGTGCACAAATTTTTGTGCACCAGGCCCCTAGTTTGAAAAAAATGGCTGAAACTTTTCCATATTTATTAAAGGTATAAATGTATAGATTCAAAAAAATAATAACTCAGGAAATACCAAGTAGAATAAATACAATGAAAACCACACCTAAGTATGTTAGAGTCAAACATGAAAACAAAAGGAAAATAAAAAATATCTCAAAGGCAATCAGAAAACAAGGATAATTTATATACAGAGAAACAGTGATATCAATTATTGATGACTTACCAGAAAGACTGGAGACAAGAACATTTTAAGTCCTAAAACAAACAGAAAAAAATATCAGCTCAGTATTCTCTGTTCATCAGCAATATCCTTAAAAAACTAAGATGAAATGAAGACATTTTTGACGAATGCAAGCTGAGAGAATTTGATGTCAACAGACATGCACTACAAGAAATGCTGAAGGATGCTCTTTAGGCTGAAAGACATTGATAGCATATAGGAACTCAGATCTATAGGCAAGGAAAGACAGCATAAAAATAGGTTAAACATAAAAGATAATTTTTTTACTCATAGTTTTCTTTAAAAACAACTGACTAGTAAAGAAAAAAATAATGACATTGTAAGATGGGGTTTGTAACATATTTAGAAATAAAGATATGACAACAAAGCACAAAATACAAGATGTGGGTAAATATAATTATACTGTTATTGTATTTGTGAAGTGGGAAATAAGTTTCACATGTGAAGTGAGAAATAGTTTTTCTAAAAGAGTATAAAGAATCCAGTGTGCAGTTAAAGGTAATATAACATGGACTATAAATAGATTTGTTTTGATAAGTTAGAGATACATGTTGTTAGCTCTAGAGAAACACTAAAAATAAAGAATATTAATGAGAAGCCAAAATAGAGGAAATAAAATTGAATCATATATATGGAATAAATATATATCTAATCTAATAAAAGAGTAATATGCAAATTAACATCACTCCAAGACACTTAAGCCATGCCCACCAGCCAAGCCACGCCACCAGCCTATCAGAGTGGCTGTATACAAATTAACCCAGCCAAGAAGCAGCCATAGAGCTAGAGCAAACAGGAGGCTTCCATTGCACCAGCCATGAAGGAAATTGCCTGCCTAGGCTGGCTGGGCCTCTGCTCATGGCAACAAAGTTTCAATTATAGAAGATAAGTAAACCCTAGGAACCTGATTCTAGCCAGCCTCGCTGGGACGTTGGGTCAATGGGATCTGTGGACAGCCTGAAAAGAGCCCTTAGCCCCTCACCCAGGCTGGCCAGCCACCCCAGTAAGGACCCGAACCCTGAAGGGACTGTGGGCAGCCTGAAAATGGCCCTCAGCCTCTCACCCAGGCTGGCCACACCCCATGGGGTGAGGGTCTCCACTGGAGGGCTTGGACAGCCTACAAACAGCCATCAGCCCCTCACCCAAGCTGTCCAGGCACGCCAGCAGGTGGACATCCCCCAAGGGGTCCCAGACTGTGAGAGGGCACAGGCTGGGCTGAGGGACCTACCCCTGAGTGCACAAATTTTTGTGCACCGGGCCCCTAGTGTTTATATATTTATATATATAGTTAAGAAAGAAAATGCTTATTAGAGTAACAACAACAACATCAAAAAGAACAAATGAAAACAAATAGCAAGATAATAGACTTAAACCCAAACATATTAATGATCTCATTAAATGTAAGGAGACTAAAACTCCCCAACTTAAAAAACAGAAAATGACTAACTGGATAGAAACACAAGATTCAAGAACATTCTGTCTATAAGAAATGCACTTTAAATTTTAAAACACAAATATGTTGAAAGCATAAAGATGGAAAAAGACCTATTATGTGTTATAAACTAAACTGTTTTCCCTCCACCAAATATATATATTGAAACCCCAATGCTCAATGTGACTATATTTGTAGATAGTGCCTTCAGGGTGGTAATTAAGGCTAAATGAGATCATCAGGGTGGGACCCTAATCTAACAGGACCAGTGTCCTTATAAGAAGAGAAAATTATACCAGAAATCTCTCTCTCCTTCTCTACCCCTCCATGGAGAAAACATCATGTGAGGATGCAACAAGAAGACAGCGATCTACAAGCCAAGGATAGAGGAGTCATCAGAAACCAACCTTAGCAGCACCTTGTTCTTGAACTTCCAGCCTTCGAAACTGTGAGAAAATAAATTTTTGTGGCATAAGCCCCCCAGTCTGTGGCATTTTGTTACAGCAGTCCAAGCAGACTAAAACACTACATAAAAAATATACATGAGAAAGGTGGTGTGGTTAAATTGATATAAAGTTCTTTTTTTAATTAAATCTTTATTGTTCAGATTATTACAGATGTTCCTTTTTTTTAGCCCCCATAGCTCCCCTTCACCTGGTCCCCCCCCAACCCGAGCCCTTACCCCCACCACTGTCTTCATCCATAGATGTAAAATTTTTGTCCAGTCTCTTCCCATACCTCAAATGCCCCCTTCCCCCTAAGAATTGTCAGTCCATTCCCTTTCTATGCCTTTACTTATACTCTATTCACCAATTTATTCTGTTCATCAAATATTTCTATTGACTTGTTATATTCACTTGTTGATAGATATGCATTTGTTGTCACTTTGTTGTTCATACTTTTTATTTTTATCTTTTTCTTCTTCTTCCTCTTCTTAAAGAATACCCTTCAGCATTTCAAATAATCCTGGTTTGGTAGTGATGTACTCCTTTAGCTTTTTCTTGTCTGTGAAGCTCTTTATCTAACCCTCAATTCTGAATGATAGCTTTGCTGGGTAGAGTAATCTTGGTTGTAGGTTCTTGTTATTCATCACTTTGAATATTTCTTGCCACTCCCTTCTGGCCTGCTGAGAAATCAGCTGACAGTCATATGGGTGCTCCCTTGTAGGTAACTAACTGTTTTTCTCTTGCCGCTTTTAATATTCTCTCTTTGTCTTTTGCCCTGGGCATTTTAATTATGATGTGTCTTGGTATGATCCTTCTTGGATTCCTTTTGTTTGGGGTTCTCTGCGCTTACTGGACTTGTAAGTCTATTTCTTTCAACAGGTAGGGGAAGTTTTCTGTCATTATTTCTTCAAATAGGTTTTCAATCTCTTTCTCTCTTCTTCTGGTATCCCTATAATTCTGATGTTGGTACACTTAAAGTTGTCCCAGATGCTCCTTACACTATCTTCACACTTCTGGATTCTTTTTTCTTTTTTCTCTTCCAGTTGGGTGCTTTTTGCTTTTTCATGTTTCAAATGTTTGACTTGATTATTGCAAACCTCTAGTCTGCTGTTGAATCTCTGTATAATATTACTAAGTTTATTGGCGGGTTCTAGAAAATTCTTGAAAAACCTTAAAACCATAGTTCTGAACTCTATATCCAGTCATTTGCTTTTCTCCATTTCTGTCATTGGTGACTTGTTTCTTTGTCTCCACATTTTGGCTGCTTCCCTGCATTGATAGAGTAGCTTTCTGTGCTAGGTGTCCTCTAGGGCCCAGTGATTCAGCCTCCTCAATCCCCTGGGATGGACACTCTTGTTGTACGCCTTTGAAGGCTGGGTGCACAGTCTTGTTGTAATTATCACTGGGAGGAAATGACCGCCAGGCCTTTCTCCTCATTGTTTGGGGTTTGGAACTTTTGGAGTTCTGTCCCAGCTGCAGTCCCTTAGGTTATGCTGCAGGCAGGCAGGCGCACAGCTTGGGCAGGGTTGTAAGTTGGGTGTGGCAGGGTCTCAGGATCACTGGGGCAGAGCAACCTGTGATGGCTGCCCCTCCGCCGACTCCACGGCTTCTCCCGGATTTGGCGTCTCCACGCCCTGAGTCTCCGCATCAGTGATCACTGCAAACAGCTCTGCTAGAATGCCACTCGTCTTCCGCCCCATTGCCGACAGCCCGCATTGCATTCAGTGCAACCCCAGAGTTTATAATCTCCTTCCAGGCCGCCTCCGTTTCACTCATCCATACCTCTCAGTTTTGGCGCTGGAAACTTCCACTCAGTCTCAATGCACTCCTTCTCTTGCCTTCTAGTTGTAAAGCTTCCCCTCCCTTGGTTCTGGAGGATGACCATTTAGCTCCACAGTTGTATTTTTATAATGTAGTTGTGGGAGGTCGCACATTTAGGTATATACCTCATGCCACCATCTTGGTTCTTCATCAATATAAAGTTCTTTACTGTTTGTGTTATGTCATCTCTCTGAGTGACAACCAAGTTGTTAGTGAAATCTACTAATGACTTTGAAAGTAGATTTTTATGAAAGTTTTGTGCAAGTGGGTTTCTTTTAAGGACATCAAAAAAGTGCTTGTCTAGGTCTAGACAGTGCTGAATAGAGAGAGCATCTGCTAATATCTCCTAAAGCACAGATGATCATGAAAATCTCAGCCCCCTTGAAAATGTTTAGAACTTTAAGAAAGATATTTGATGTCCACAAGCCATGAAATAATAGTTTGATTTTATATCTTAGGATGTAAAGACTCCAGATGATATCTGGGTTTAATAACTTGGGGGTGGAGTTAATAATTTTTAAAAGCACCCCAATAATATTGATGATGATGATGATGATGATGATGATGATGATGATAGAAATTTTAAAAACCTAAATCTCTTATTTCCTTGTCTAAGACACTTCCCTTCAATACACAGAGCTTTCTGCTTACTAGTAGCAAATTACATAAAAATACTCAGATTAGCCCTGGCTAGTTTGGCTCAGTGGATAGAGCATCGGCCTGCAGACTGAAGAAGGGTCCCAGATTTTATTCCAGTCAAGGTTACATGCCTGAGTTGCAGGCTCAATCCCCAGCAGGGGGCCTGCAGGAGGCAGCCAATCGATCAATGATTCTTTCTCATCATTGATGTTTCTATCCCTCTCCCTTTCTCTCTGAAATCAATAAAAATATTTTTAAAAAATACTCAGATTAAATAATGTAGGCATTCAGGCTATTAGAGGGATCAGAACAGACTTCTTAGAGGAGAGAACTTTTACACTAGTTTGTAAAGAAAAGCGCACAATTGGGAAACGCTGCCATGGTTCTGAAGAATCATCACTGACAGTAATGTACAATGTGTTGTGTGGCCACAGCTACTCCAATGAATGAGTACCACTGTGGGTATGGAGCCCTTCTGGCCTGGGAGAAATTGCTAACTTTATTTTTATTTTTCTTATGTAAAAATAAAAATCTACATAATCAGGGATTATACCACCCATATCGTAGCCTGGTGGGAAAATTGAATGACATGAAAAAGTGATTCTTTTAAAATGCAAGAAGCAATCTCATCCCTTCTCAGCTCAAAACCCTCAAATGGGAAGATAAACATGGAGGAATGAGAGAGGAGGAGAGAGCATTGAGGTGAGGAACTGAATCAAGGGCAAGGTTTTTATAGTTAGAGCTTGTGGGAGAGAACCAAGGATACTTCTTGAGAAAAGTAAAGGTAAGAACATTTTTGTGAAATAAAAAACTTGGTTAAAGTCAAAACAAACAAAAACTACCTTACATCACTGGCTTTCCATCTCGGGGAAAAAGCAGTTCTTGAATTGGTCACCCAGGCACCACATCATCACTGAGCCTGCACTCCAGTTCCACTCTCCTCCCCTCTGCTCCCCATGCTGCAGACTCAGGGGCTCCCTGCTGCTCCTTGAACCCAACAGGTACATTCCCACATCTCACCTGCTTCACACCATGTTCAATGTCACCCTCTCATGAGGCCTCACCTGACCTCCTTGTTTACAATCCTACTTACAGGCCCTATCCCCTTCCACACCTTATTTTTCTCTATAGCACTCAACATCTAACATACTGTACACATTATTTATTCTGTTTATTTCCTGCCCCCCCCCCCCTCGCCCATAGAGGCATCGAATTCTTTCCATTCCGTTCATTGTTATATTCTGGTACCTATAATAGTGCCTAGCACATAGTAGGTGCTGGATGCATATTTGTTAGAGAGGAAGGGAGGGAGGGAGGGAAGGAGAGAGGGAGGAAGCGTTTTTCATAGATCTTAGCACATAAGCCTCCAGTAATTTTTTTACTAGATATGAAAAATAGCCCTGACCAGTTTGGCTCAGTGGATAGTGCATCGGTCTGGGGACTGAAGGGCCCCAGGTTCGATTCTAGTCAAGGGCAAGTACCTTGGTTGCAGGCACATCCCCAGTAGGGAGTGTGCAGGAAGCAGCTGATCGATGTGTCTCTCTCATTGATGTTTCTAGCTCTATCCCTCTCCCTTCCTCTCTGTAAAAAATCAATAAAATATATTATAAATAAATAAATAAAGCCTAGACAGTCAATCAATGATTTTCTTATCATTGATGATTCTCTCTCTCCCTCTCCCTTCTTCTCCCTGAAATCAATAAAACATATTAAAAATAAATAAATCCTAGGAAGAAAAAAATTGATCAAGGGCCACTGAAACTTTCTGATAGGACAGTGCTAGACCCCATGTCCCCTGACTTATAGAAAATAGTTTAAAAAAAATAAAACTAAAAAGAAGGGGAAAGGTTCTGACTTCCTATTATTTCCCTAGCACACTCACATTTAATCTGTGCATTAGTTATTGAAGGTGAAGATATTATTTTCATTTTAATCCTGAGAACTATGATGCTCAGAGAGGTCAAGGAACTTCCCAAGGTCACAGGACAGGTTAAGTGTTTGTGTGAATCAGGATTCGTACCCAGGACTATAATTTGAAGTCTAATGGTCTTTTTTTAATAATGCAGGAGAAGGGTGTGGCAAAGGGTGCCAACAGCTTGGAATGAAATCCATCACACACAGGCCCAAATTCCAACCTCCCCTCACTGAGCCTCAGGCAGGTTTTCATCTAAGCCTTGACCTTGAGAGAAGCCTGCTGACACTTTGGCGTCTGCCTTTGAAAGTCAGCTGCCTGTTTTTCAGACTCATAAATTGCCTGTAAGAAGTGTTTCATTATTCTGTCCAGGCGACATCAAATATCTGGGCCGTATTTCATGAAAGTTTTCCTTCAGGCCTAGGCCACAGGGCAGGTAGCATTTCTGTCTCCAGGAAACCCCTGAAACCACCTTCTGGATTATTCCATTGGAGACAAATTAGAAGTGAAAGCGGCTGCCTGCACTCTTTCATGTTCGTGGGGGAGACGGGTGGGTGTGGGCTACCAGACACCAAAGAATTCTTTATTCTTCCATCACAGAGGAAATTGAGGAAAGAAAGTAAACATGGTGCCTTCCACCCGCACATCAGTCATGGGGCACCGAGTGGGAGGAAGCTCAAAAGGTGTCCCTCCCAAAGCGGAAAGTTACCGAAAGGGCTAGGGCTCTCTCACCCAGATCCGGGCCTGGCCAACACTATAGATGGTCTCAAAGTCAGGGGCCTCCGCTCAAAACCCAGCTTGGCCATTCCATGGCTATGTGTCTTCTGTGCATCCTTCCTAGTCCCATCATTCTGTGGTGTTTGTATTGATCAACACAGCCAAGTCCCTTGAACTAGTAATGTATTTATTATCAGTAATTTTTCATTTTACCACCAAATCTTTCTTTTTTTAAAAAATACATTTTATTGATTTTTTTACAGAGAGAAAAGGATAAGGATAGAGAGTCAGAAACATCGATGAGAGAGAAACATCGATTAGCTGCCTCCTGCTTCCCCCGCACTGGGGATGTGCCCACAACCAAGGTACATGCCCTTGCCCAGAATCGAACCTGGAACCCTTGAGTCTGCAGGCCAATGCTCTATCCACTGAGCTAAAAGGGTCAGGGCCACCAAATCTTCCTTAATCCCTACAACATGTCAAGCATGCACAAGGGTTTATATGTTCTTGTTCCCTTCCCTGAGGAAGGTCTAAAGCCAACACAACCAGTGATGGGAGATGGGTCTGGGAGCTACCCAACAAAATTGGCAATGGTAAGGAGGGAGGGAGGCTCACTTTGTTGAGGGCCTTCTCTCTGCTAGGCACTCATGGTGTTTTATCAAGTCCTCAGACACCCCTACCAGGTGGGTATTATCATTCCTAAAAAAAGTAAGGAAACTGAGGCCTGATCCGGATGCTGGGATTCAAATTCAGTTCCAATTGGCTTTTGTTTCATACTTTGCAAGGCCTCCTAGAAACTGGGTAAAAAGCTGCAAGCACCAAAAGAGTGTATTTACTCCCAGCTGAGGGATTCTGGGAAAGCTTCCTGGAGGAGGAGGCATGTTTTCATCGGGCCCAAGGCCAGCTGGGGTTTGGTCATTCCATTCTATCTCACAACTACACACAATCACACTCATACACACACGCTCTCTCTTCTGCATGGAACCAGGGTAGCCCTCAGACACTGACCAGGCTGGAAGAATGTGTGTGCACACTGAAAAGAAAGCTGTTGATTTAGTGCTGGCGACCCTCCAGCCATGGAAGTGGGGGGTCCCAGCACAGTTATTATTTCTTTTTCCTCCAGCAGAAAACACCTGTCCCGTGAAAATTATGTTCACTAAGAGACCATGGCGTACCTGCAGGTAGCCCCACAGCTCCTCCCCCCCCCACAACCCTTCCTGTTGGTGGAGATTACAGCTTGTGCTACGGTGGGACCTTCCATGAACCCCCAAAGGCTTTTGGCACCCTGAGCTGATCTGAGGGAGAGAGAGAGTGTCCACTGACAGGGAGGACTACCAAAATGGAACTGGTGACTTTCAGGAACAGAACTTTGATTCCACCTAAATTAATTGCTTCTGGGTCTCTTAACTGGCACTGTACGTCACCTAAACGGAATTCATTTAACAGAATCCAAAACATGGTACAAGGAAAGAAGGGTAAAGAGGACTAAATTTCAAAGACCCTAATATGTCCCAGCACTGTGCAAGGTCCTCTCTCTCTCCCTCTCTTTCCCCTGTGGACTGTGACCCTCTTCATACACTTCTACCATTTGGGGAACCTATAGGAGATCAGAGAGGTGGCAAGTTGTCCTGGCAACAACTTAGGTTTTGGAGTAATTAATTCAAGGTCACATAAGAAATCAGGGAAGACTGACATAGGATGCAGGTGTGGGACTGCAAGGTCTGTGTCCCTTATACCTTACCCTACTACTTCCACCAGCAGGGAGTCCCAGTTGACTGTGATGTCAAGGTCATTGATGTGTGCAATGGAAAAATAAGTGGCAATCAGATTGAGAAAGGTCTTGAAAACCAAGATGAGGAGTTTGAGCTTAATGCAGGAGACACTGGGGAGCCACTGATGGTTCTTGAGAGGAAGGGGAAGTTTATCAAGTTTGCACTTTAGAGATCCAGCCAGGTATGATCCATTACAAAAGATACTCACATGGAATCTACAGCATGTAAAGTCATTTTCACCTCTGGGTACCTTGTGCATGCTAACTCACAGAGAGGTCCACAGACCACTCTGATCAGCAGACACTGTGGATCACCTTTGTAAGGTGACCAGACGTCCCACTTTTGGCGGGATAGTCCCAATTTTTAACAATTTGTCCCATGGTGTTTTAAAAAAGTCCCACTTTTTGGAAAGAATGCACGACAAGCTAGGGAACGGCGGGAGAACGCGAAGGGAAGATACGGTTTTCAGCAGCCAAGCGGTCAATGGTGTCCCACTTTACCAATGTTAAAATCTGGTCACCTTACCATTGTGAGGACTGTGAAGAGGCAGCATCTAGCCCTGATGGAGGAGAAAGAACTGTGTGCCCATGAATTTGGGGCACTGCCAATGACATGCCCATCTCAGAAGCAGGGTATACTTCTAGGTCTGGAATATATTTCTCCAAGACAAGGAAAAATGTACCTGAGCCTAAAATGAGCATGTCATGTGACTTGGAGTGACTTGTTTCCCTTCTGAAACCTGCTTCACACCTAGGTGGACCAGGTGGTGTGAATAAAATTTTAATGGCTCATTTGTTCATTGTGTGGATAAGCGGGTGCTGAGCTCCTCTTAGGGCCAAGCTGTGTACTGACTAGAGTGCTGTACCAATCTTGCTACTGCTTTCACAGACTGGGGTCTCTCATGGGCAAGAGCCTCATGATCTCAATGCAATAGCCATTGCTTCCATCGTTAGACTCCAAGTCCAAGCTCTACCATCCACTAGCCGTGTCACTTCGGGCAAGTGACTTCACATCGTAGTCCTTCACTTTTTATTTGTTTAATCTAGAAAGTTGTAAAATCATCACCCACTTTGGAAGGTGGTTGTGAGCTACCAAGTTAATCCTTAAAGCACTTAGGGTAGAGTGAGGCTGGCAAAGGGTAAACAGCTGATCCCTATTATCTATTGTACTTATAATGCGAGTTAGAGCCAGGTGTCCACAGAGCTGCTCTAGAGACCTAGTGAGAAGGCCATGCAGTCCTGGGGGAGGGAGAAAGGGAAGGTCAGGACGATCTCACAGGAGAGGTGACCCTTGACTCAGCTGGGTGGGAAGGCTGTAAGAGACAAAGCCCAGGGAAGAGTGCTAGGACAGTGGAGGCATTAGCAGTGAGTTAAATGGCACCAGGTATTAACCTCAGTTCTTGTGTTCCAGCTAAGAGAAGAATTCAGAGCCAAGGCTCAGCTTATAGGAGAAAGTTTATTTAGAAAGCACAGAGGTAGGAGCAGTGAGCAGAAGAAGTGGGCTCAGGAAACAAGTTCCAGCAAAAGAACCAGCCTTGCCTTAGGGCTTAGGAGAGAGAGAGGGAGGAAAAAGACAGAAAGAGAGAAGAGAGACAGAGAGGAGATACTTGCCTTGAGACTAGAGGGAGGAGAGGCCTGGGTGTGTTGGGAGGAGAGTGTGCCCTGGAGAAGGAAATGGGTGGGGAAAGATGTGTCCTCTATCTGAGGGTTTTTCTCTGGGGATATCAGGGGAGGATCTCAACAGAACATCCTTCAGCTTCCCCTATGTCTCCTCAGGGTCATGGTCTCCACTATTGGTGGCTGCCAGGGCAGGGGGTCATTAGTCAATGCAGCTGGTCCTGAGGTCAGCCATGGCGTCACTTCCTCCGATGTTGCAGCTTCTCTGGGCCTGGAGCTGAAACACAGCTGAGGTCTAGCTGTCATCTTTCAGGGGTTAATGCTTAAGGGAGTGGTCATGCAAGGGCTTATAGTTCTGCCCGATGCTAGGCACCCAGGGCTCTCCACCCTTGTAACTCTCTGCACCTCACCTATTACTCATACTCTGCTCATACCTGTCTGCCTACTACAGAGGGAGGTGAGTGATAGGTGGAAGTAAAGATACCTGGGTTCCAGATTGTGGACAGCATCACAGAACAGACCAAGGATCTAGACTTCACCCACAGACAGTGGAGATCCATCAAAGCTTTGGTAGGGGCTTAAAAGCACAGACTGGCCCGACCAGATGTAGTGGGGACTCTGGCAGTGGGAAGAGAACAGACTAGAGGGGCCATCACAGCTGCAGAGGGGCCAGACCCAACAGAAGAAAGCACACAAGGCTGGGCAATGGTGGAGAGAAAGGGGAGGAGCGGCCAAGATGCTGCCAGAGGGCTTCACAGGGGTTCTTGCAGCTCCTTTTAGCTCTGCCACTCCAGGGTTATAGGATTTCTCCAAGACCCTCCACATGGCTACAGCTGGGCAGTACACACACGTCAGGGATCTTGTTCAAGTTCCTTGGACTCAGAAGGCAAGAAGCTCTGTGGAGGAGGAGAGGGGGGGAGAAGGCGGGAGGGCGGGGGTGGATGGAAGCTTTACATTGGCTGTGCTGCTTCCTGCCATCTTGCTCCTAAGAGTCAGTGGAATTACACAGCGGAGCCAGGAAGGCAGAGGGATGGGGCCATCCTCTAACTCCATGGGGATCTGCGTGTCCATGGCACTGCTCTGTTCTCAGCTTCCATCCATCACTCCCAGGGCCTTCACCCCAGCATCTTGCACCCACCTCTGCCGTAGGAAACTCCTGCTTTGAGAGGTCATACTTGGAGAGGCTGTGCCACCAAGCACACTGAGACCTGGAGGAGGATGAACTCGGGGGAAGAGAGGGAGGAAGAACTATGCAGACTAGGCCTGGGTGAAATGGGTGGGAGATGATATTCCTACTGGGGAAGGCCTGCCCACGGAGTCAAGCAGAAGGGAGCAAATGTTCAATGAGACCTTTCCCCCTGGCCCTGTGCATTGTCAGTATCCTCTCAACTCGTCACCCCAACGACGCAGCAAGGGAGTTTCTGTCACCGCCTTTTTACTAAGGATAAAATTGAGAATTATATTGTTTCATGATATGCCTAAATTTACACAGCTAATAAAAGGCAGACCCAAATCCATCATCCTCTGGAACCTATTCATTCACGTATTTATTCATTGATTTATTTACCCAACGAAGATGTATTGGGGGCCTGCTCTGAGCCAGGCAGTGTACCAGATACCGGAGCTACGAGTCAGACACATTTCCCACCCTCTAGACCAACAATATCAAATTCATAAATATACAAGATAACTCCAGATGGTGATAAATTATGAAGCAAATAAAGCAGGGTGATTGATGGTCTAGAGCAGAAGTTACTAAAATACGGCCAGGAGTGAATCTCACCCACAGTGTGTCCTGGCATAGAACTGCAAGCTAAGAACAGTTTACACATTTATAAAGGGTAATGAAGAACACGAAGGGGGGAATGCAACAGAGATGGCTTGTGTCCCACGAAGCCTAAAACATTTTCCCTCCAGCCTTATGTGGACAAAGTTTGCCCTCCCCTGGTTGAGAGAGAGCCCAAGTCGGGGGGGGGGGGGGAGAGGAGGAGTGGACATCCTTGGTAGTGGTCAAAGAAGGCCTCTCTGTAGCAGAGACTTTGAACTGAGACCCAATGATGGGAAGAGAGAAACAAAACAAAACACCAGACAAAGGAATCCAGGCAGAATAAACAGCAAGTGAATGCAAAGGCCCTGAGGTAGAAACAAGCTTAGCAGGTTTAAAAAACAAAAAGAAGGTCCACAAGTCTCAAGCGCAGGAAATGAGAGGGAAAGTGAGTGAGCTCAGGGAAGCCAGCAGGAAGCAGATCACATAGGGCTTTCAGGGCCAAAGCGAGGAGTGTCCTGTCCACTTCATGCTGCTTATGGTGTGGTAAAATCGAAGTAGAATCTAGCTGGCATCAGGATGGGCAGGCTCCAATCTAGAGGTCCAAGCACAGCAATCAGTAATAATACTCCAGGTACAGGGGACACTTGAGTTTGACACATGGTAGCAGCAACTCACAGGCAATGTGGTCACCCATGGACAGAGGGTACCGGGGAGGTGATTCAAGAGGGCCAGGGCTGCAGGAGCTTGGCAGGCTGTCAGGACTCTTACCAAACAAATCAAGACTCAAAGAGGCCTTGAGCTCCAACAGGAAACAGAGGCATAAATACAAAGAACCAAGGATGAGTGATGATGTGCTGAGGGTGATGGCAAATCAATGACTTCCCCAGCATTTGGCTCCCCAGGCCTCACCACTGCACATCAAAAATTGGGACTGTGGCTGCACGACTTACACTGGCCCCACCCACCCTTATCCTCCTTATCCTGGTTGGACAAGGTTCAAGAAATGGGCAGGGCCAACTCAGAATAAGGAGAGCATCAGTGACTCCTCATGGAAGCAGCTAGTGATGTGGGCACTGGCTGGACTGTGCAGAGAGTGAGTGTGCGTGGTTAAGGACTGCTGAATGCGTGGTATAGCCATCCCTGCAAACGCCACAGGAGGCTGAACCACACGCAGGGTGAATTCCCTGACTCTGGGAGCAAGAGGGAATCGCCAGTGTGGATCGCCTGTAACGGTTTGTACTTTGGCAACCACTTAGTTTACTGAGCGTGCCCCCAGGCAATATGTGTTCTGTAACTTGATTTTTTACAAACAACTTTTATTGGAGGTTTTTTTCCTTATGATAAGAGCAACACATGTTCCCTTCAGAAAAATCAGGAATACAGAGATATCAAAAAGAAGACAAAAAATGCTTACCCATCCACCCAAAGACAGCTTGATGGCTATTTTTCCAGGCTTTTCTTTGTTTATTAAACAAATATCCTCCCAGTCTCACCAGGTGGTGGGCTCCACTGAAGTATGATAAATGGTTCTATTGCTGACTCGATGGCTTCTACCTGCCTGCCACCAGGCCCCCAGGTTCCTTACCCCAATATCTCTGGACATCTTTGGGTGAGGGAGGGATCCCATACACACTCCCCAGACAGTTCAAGTGTTTACACATACCTGTCACTGCTCACCAGCTACCTTGCAGCTGCCCTGTGGCTCCTCCCAGCCAGCTAGCCCCCACCTCAGGCTGCCTTTGTGTTCATCTGCCTTGGACCATGCTAGCTCCTCTGGGGCAATTCTGGTGTGTCACTCTGACTCTCAACTACATGGATGTTCCTGCCTCCTCATAGGGGAAATATCTTCCTATCTCTACTCTTCCAATGGGATCCCCAGGATTGAAGTACTCAGTCCTTTGCATCCCTGGGATGAAGGAATCCTCCAGTTCCTGGATCAGGCACAAATAAGTGAACTATTCTATATCTGGAACCAGCTCCTAAGCTTGTGAGGATGACCCTAGAGTCTCTTCCCCCATGATGGGTTATCTCCCAGGGACTTTATAGCCTCCTCTGTAACCTCCAATTCCTCCCACTCCAAGCCCCACCCTTGGCTGACTGCTCCAGACACGCTACATGTATCAAGTCATCTGAAGGGACGGGAGGGATGGTGTCACCCACCACCAGACTGTCGCATGTGAGAAAGGATATAACGTACTTATAATCTTACCAGGGGCCCAGTGCACAAATTTGTGCACCTTGAAAGGAACTGTGGGCACAAGACTGCAGTGGGCACAGGGGTGGGTCTTAGCCCATCCTCTGCATCCCCGCCTGGCCCCTTCCACCACAGCGCCTGTCCCCTCTCTGCAGGCAACCCCACTCCTGCCACTGCCACTCCCATGCACTGATGATGCCAGCCCCACTCATACCCACTGAGAGCACAGAGCAATTGGGGCCAGCCCCAGCAGCAGGTGAGAGCAGGACCAGCGCCATCAGCAGGTGCAAGCAGTGGCTGCTGCCCTGTTCGCCCCTCAGGAGCAGGGGGAGGTGGAGAAGCCCTGAGGGGTGATCAGGGCCAGCAGATGCCACTTGCACCCACTGATGGTGATGAGCAATTGGGGCCGGCACCAGGTGCCAGCAGCAGGTATGAGCAGTGGCTCCAGTACCAGCAGCAGATGCAAGTGCCAGGCAGGACCATAGCATGCAAGAACAAAGAATTTTCAGGAACCACCAGAGGCTCACCCCTATGACAGCAACTGGTGCTCCTCCTTGGTCTGGCACCCCCACTCACCTGCTCCACCATTCCACCACAGCCAATGCCCACCATATTCTGCACTCTGTCATCTACTGCTGACACCCACCATGTTCCGCACATGCCCTTTGGTGGTCAGTGCATGTCATAGCAACCAGTTGTTTGGTTGTTCCACCGTTTGGTCTACTTGCATATTAGGGTTAGATATAGATATAGATATAGATATAGATATAGATATAGATATAGATATAGATATAGATATAGATATAGATATAGATATAGATTAGTGGCCTGGTGAACAAAATTGGTGCATGAGAGGGGGGTGTCCCTCAGCCTGGCCTGCACCTTCTCCAATCTGGGACCCCTCTGGGGATGTCTGACTGCTGGTTTAGGCCTGATGGATCAGGCCTAAACCGGCAGTCGGACATCCCTCTCGCAATCTGGGACCACTGGCTCCTAACTGCTTACCTGCCTGCGTGCCTGATTACCCCTAACCAGTCTCTGCATGCTGGCCTTCTTGCCCCCAACTGCCCCCCCCCTTTCTGGCCTTCTCACCTCCAACTGCCCCCCCTCTTGCCAGCCTGCTTGCCCCAAACTGCTCTCCCCTCCTGGCCTAATTGCCCCTAACTGCTTCTGCTTCAGTTCCGCCACCGTGGCTTTATCCAGAAGGTCTCCAAGAAGGTCTCCCAGTCTAATTAGCATATTACCCTTTTATTAGTATAGATAACCTCCTCTGTATTTGTCAATAGATAGAGGACATATTTCTCTATTGGCAAGTGTGTTTCTACATCATGTTTAATGGTTGCATAGTATTCCATTACATACATTTAGCTTAATTTGTATAAGCAAACCCTATTAGACATCTAGATTGCAATCTACTTTTTCCTATCACAAATTGAATCAAGCAATCTTACTTTGAAATGAAAAGTGTCCATTGGCAGAAATACCTTACCAACCCTCAAGCTTGATAGGAAATTTTCCTAGTCATCTATCGAATTCAACTGGGATGAAGCACCCACTGAATGTGACATGCATGGCAGTGTGCTCTATTGTACTGTCTTGAAAGGAGGTGCAAAGATTACATTAAAGCAGTCAGTGTCCTGAAGTAGCTCACAGTCTAATGAGAGGCAGGCACTGATAGCATTGACTCTGATGGAGGCACAGTGTGTGCTCACTGTAGTAGACTGGCCACAGGGAGTGTACTTGGGAGACCGTGGCAGTCATTCTGCTTTGTCTTCAAGGAGGAGGTAGCATTTTACGTGGGTCTGAAGGATGACTGGAATTTTATTTGGGAGGGACAAGACAGACAAGTGAGCTAGGGGGGTGGTTGGAGCTTGCTAGGAACAGGAAGGAGCCTGTGTAGAGAGCAGGGAAAGAGAGTAAAGGAAACAAATCTGGAGGAATACATTGTGACAAGGTCACAAAGCAGTGCAACACCATTGATCCTGTCTAGGTCAAATGTCAAGGGCAAAATAGGAAATTAAAGAAGAAAACTCAATTTTGAGGGTATAGTTCTTATATAGGTTCTCCTGAAAATAAAATTTTCTCATTATTTCATTATCCTTATGCCAGATATTATTGTCATATGAGCACAAACAATCATACCAAATTGATTTTTATGATCCTAAAACTGACCATGTTGATTTAGAGCTACAATGAGTACTAAAAAATGAAATTCTGTATTTTCAATCTACCCAATTTTTCAGTGACTGTTTTTCCTCATAGATAGAGAAGCATGAATATTCCATGTCTATGTACATTCACCTTCTTTGTTACCTTTGCACCTGCTATCCCCAAAGCCTAGAATTGTTTTTCTTCTGTCCTTTCACCTATCTACCCCCACTTTTCAGATTTCATTTCAAATGTCACTTTTTTCCAACCCTTCAAATCTAAGTTAGGTCTCCCTACATTTTAGGGAGTTTTTCTTTTTAGCACTTATCATAATTAATACTAAATTACTTAAGGGTGCACTCATGCACATGTGTTTAAACTCAAAGGGCCAAAGCCTACATACCCCACTTGAATAAGGGATGAGGGCAGGAATTGTGTCCAAAGTATCTTTGCACATAGAAGGTAATTATTAGGCATTTCTCGAGTAAATTAATATCACTTGCAATCCAATTGTGGTTCCAAAAATTTTTTGATAATTCCAAGATTTTTCTTTCAATAAAGTGTTTTCTCAGAACAACTATCAGATAAAACTTTATAACAATCACCTCTTTTATTTGTATTTACTTTATTTTTTCACCTTTTATTTGTTTTCTAATTTATCTTTATTGTTGAAAGTATTACAGATGTCCCTTTGTTTTTTATTGTTGTTGTTGACCCCCTCCACTTCACCCTTCCCAAGCCTTCATCTTGCTATTGTCTGTGTCCATGGGCCATGCATATATGCATATAAATTCCCTGGTTAATCTCTTCCCTTCCACTCACCTCTACCCCCACCTTCCCTCTGAAATTTGTCAGTCTGTTCCATGGTTCTGTGTCTCTGAATCTATTTTGTTCATCAGTTTATTTTACTCATTAGATTCCACATATCTGACTGTCTTGTTTTGCTTAGCATAATACTCTCCAGGTCCATCTACGCTGTTGCAAATAGTAAGAGTTCCTTCTTTATTATTGCCACATAGTATTCCATTGTGCAAATGTAGTAGAGCATTTTTATCTACTCATCTGCTGATGGACACTTGGGCTATTTCCAAATATTAGCTATTGTAAATTGTGCTGCCATGAACATAGGAGTACATACATTCTTTCTGATTGCTGTTTCAGGTTTCTTAGGATATCTATCTATAATATAAAAGCTTAAGCAGCCGGCCGGTAGCTATGATGCGCAATGACCACCAGGGGACAGATACTCAACACACAGGTATGTAAACATAGAACAGACTGATGAATATCAGAGTGGAGGGGGAAAGGAGGAGGATGAGAAGAGGTTAACCAAAGATCTTATATGCATACTAGAGGATTCGTGCACTGGTGGGGTCCCTTGGCCTGGCCTGAGGGATCAGGCCAAAACTGGCTCTCCAATATCCCCTGAGGGGTCTGGATTGCGAGAACACAGGCCAGACCGAGGGACCCCAACCAGTGCATGAATTCGTGCACTTCTGTGTATGTGTGTGTGTATATGGCTAAGTGACCATCCAATGAGTGGGGCAAACACTCAATGCAAGAGCTGATGAGCTACAGTGACTTGGCAGCAGCAGTTCTCAGGTGATGCACCCCAGAACCAGAGAGGAGGGAGCCCGATTCCTCACAGGGCCTTGCAATTCCACCTTTGGCTGTGGGTTATGTTGTTGCTGGGGCACTGTCAGCCCCAAATCTGGTTTACTGCACATTTGCATTTGCGTTCCACATCCTGTACAACAGCAACTTTGCAGAGTGCCCTCTCACACTCCAGGACCCCTCAGGGGATATCGGAGAGCAAGTTTCAGCCCAATCCTTGCAGGCCAGGCCAAGGGACCCCACCTTCCAGAGGGACCCTGCTCATTCCACAAACACTCTTCAAGCTGCAGCACCAACAACCCAGGTGCAGCTGGCCAGGGAGAGACTGTGGGAGGTTGGCTCCAGGGCATGTCCAGCCCATCTCGCCCAGTCCTGCCCCACTGGCCACCTTCTAATTAATTTCCTTTCAATACGCACAAATCTGTGCACCAGGCCACTAATATTCCTAGAAGTGGGATTGATGGGTCAAATGGCAGTTCCATTTTTAATTTTTGAGGAAACTCCATACTGTTTTCCCCAGTGACTATACCAGTCTGCATTCCCACCAGCAGTGTACTGGGGTTCCTATTTCTCTACATCTTTGCCAGCACTTGTCGCTTGTTGATTTGGTAGTGGTAGCCATTCTGACAAGTATGAGGTAATACCTCTCATTATCATTTTAATTTGCATCTCTCAGTTGGTTAGTGACTTTGAGCATGTTTTCATATGTCTCTTGGCCTTCTATATGACCATTTTGGAGAAGTGTCTATTTAGGTCCTTTGCCCATTTGTTTATCTTCCTTTTGTTAAGTTGTATGTGTTCCTTATACATTTTGGAAATTAACCCCTTCTCAATTATATCTTTGGAAAATATGCTCTCCCATGTGGTGGGCTCTCTTTTCACCTTGTTGATAGTTTCTTTTTCTGTGCAGAAGCTTCTTATTTTGATCTAGTCCTATTTGTTTACTTTCTCCGTATTTCCTTTGCCCTAGGAAATGTATCGGTAAACATAATAGCTACAAAAGATGTCTGAGATTTTTCTGTCTATGTTTTCTTCTAGGATTTTTATGGTTTCATGACTTACATTTAAGTCTTTTATTCATTTTGAGTTTATTCTTGTGTATGGTGTAAGTTGGTGGTCTAGTTTCTTTCCTTCTTTCTTTCTTTCTTTCTTTCTTTCTTTCTTTCTTTCTTTCTTTCTTTCTTTCTTTCTTTCTTTCTTTCTTTCTTCGTGTACCTGTCCAGTTTTCCCAACAACATGTTTTGAAGAGACTGTCCTGACTCCATTGTATGCTCTTGCCTCCTTTGTCATATGTTGATTGAGCATTCTGGCTTGGGTCAATTTCTTTTTAATAGCCCACCTACTTCTACAAACTATTTACAGGAAATTTGCATAAAAGACGATAAACTTGAGAAGGTATTAAAACTTATGTGGGTCCATACTTCATTGACAAAGTCGTTTAAATTCGCCACCTCATTTATTGTCTCAAACCTTGTGAGGGATTTTTGTGGAATAGGGAGTATCATCCCCAATTAGATGAGAAAACTGAGGCCCAGAAAAGTAAGTGCACTTGCCCAACTCATAAAACCAAGAAATGGAACAAAATGGGGGGGTTTTTTTGAAGAATGAAAACTAAACATCTCGTTCACTGCTTTCTGCTGCCTCCTGTTGGTGTGAAGGGGGAAGAACAAGACCCTCTGGGTAGGCTGAAGAAAGGAGCCCTTCTTCCTGCAGGGGAGGGGGCCAGGGGCACCAAGCACCCTGGCAAGCCTCCCTTCCACCGCAGCCCAGCCACATTCTCGGGATGCCTAATTGTTTCAGCTTAACGTGGGGCTCCAAGAGTTCCATGGGGATCTTGCTGGGAGAGACCGGGATGTCAGAGAGGAAGGGCACTTTAAGAGGACATCTGGTGATGAGATCAACCCCTTTAAGAAAGAATTCAAGCATCACAGTGATGGTCTTCTGAGCCAGCAGTGGCTCCAGACTGGCTGGATGATCTGCGTGGCCTCCTCTTTTCAGCCTGGTGCCTAATCCTCTGCCCTCTGAATTTTAGGCACAGCCTTAGGAGATGACCAGAGATGGGCAGAGGTCTGATATCTACCAGCTGTGCATCTTCACGCTAGGGCTTCACCCCTCTGGCCTCAGTTTCCTTCTCGTCAATAGAATCAGGATGTTTGTGGCTTTCCTAGGACATGGTGAATTGAAACAAGATTTGGAGTTAGGCACTTAAATGTCCACGTCGCTTGCTTCCCTTTCAGTTTCTGCTGGCAGCTTCAGCGGGGGCTGAAATATTGATTGCTCTCCTGCACTGTGCTTTGGCTAGGGCCTGGGGCTGATTTCCCAGTAGTGAAGTCATTATGTGCTGAGCCAGGAGGATGAGTAACTGCCTTCCTCTCCAGTTGAACTTCGTTTTATACAGGTGTCTGGGGTGAGGCCATCCAGGTTCTTCTGCCCAATCCCAAGTCAGACCATTACACCCAGCACGTGCTATGAGCTAACAAAACAAGCTCTGCCAATCATGGCTATAAATCCAGGGTGTTTATGTGCAGTCTTGGTGCACCTCAAACTCCAATAACCCCAAGTCCCCCGGGAATAGAGAAAACAAGCTGCAATTGTTGTTTACTCATCAAAACCGCATTCTTTGGAAGCATGAGGAGCCAGGACACAGATGTCACTCAGTAAATCATCCAGCAGCAACTGGGGAATGATTGCAATGGGTGGAAAAATCTGATCAAATAATGGGATAAAGGAAAAAGCAAGACTTGACAAAGAGAAACTAGCCAGGACCAGACCGGAACCCAGAAGATTCCTTCTCCTTGTGCCGTTTGCAAATGTGCTTCTGTAGGGTGGCCATTAGCAGTGACTCACCTTAAAGTTTCATGAGGAGGGAACCAGAGCTTCATTAAGTCTGGTCCAGTATGCTATCCATTCAAAACTTTGGGATGAATTGTTCTTTCAGTGAAGACAGAAATACAAAGTTGGCATCCAATTAAAAGATGGAGCCAGCTATGCAAATATAGAAGCAGGCAGGAGTTCTGAGAGTCCACCCCGGACACCTGCTGGCCTAACCCAGCAAGCTGACTCAGACTCAGAGATGGCCTCCTCTGAAGAGACACAAGTATCGAGTCCTGCTGGCCCTGCCGAGGTATGGTTCAGGGCCAGTTGGGGTGCAATTCTATGGGGCTCTTGCTGGGAGAGACTGGGATGTCAGAGAGGAAGGGCACTTAGAAAGGACATCTGGGGATGAGATCAACGCCTTTACTTTAAGAAAGAATAAACTGAGGCTAAGAGTGGAGAAGAGTGTTGGTCAGTCTTGTCATGCGTTTGATGGCATTATTCACACTGGAAGTACAATGTGTAGCCTCTTGAATTTCGGTGCAGTGTCACTTATTCTGAGCTATTTCCTTATAAGAATAGAATTTAAGAGTTGTAAGGGCCTTATCTAATCCTGTGATGGAGAATGTGTGGCCTATTTGATGCCTATCTGCCTCCCTTACTTATAGCTCATAGGAGTACCTAGCTACAGGGTATATTCTATTCAAATGGCTTGCCCAACCCCTCCTCGTTTTTTGTTTTTTTGTGTAGGGGGAGGTGGTTGGTTATTTTTTGCAAGAAAGAATTCACCTTCCCATTCTGGAGGTCTAGGTGAGAGTATTAATTGCAGTGCTCCACCCCCTAGCACAAGACTGAAGGCATGTGACACAAGATTGGCAAATCAATTATGCTAAGTGAAATAAGCCAGACAATGAAAGAAAAATACCACATGTCCTCACTCATCTATGGATAATAAAGACCACTATAAATTGATGAAAATAAACAGATACAGAGGCAGAACAACATTGAACGGACTGTCAACCTATAGCTGGAAGGATGGGGAAGGTGGGGCGGGGGGAGTTAAGAGATCAATTAAAAGACTTGCATGCATGCATATGAGTATAATCAATGGATACAAGAAATTGGGGGGTAGGGTAGGAGGGAGGAAGGTCAAGGGAAAAAATGGAGACCCATCTAACACTTGTTGTAATACTTTAAGCAATAAAACAAAATAAATAAATAAATAAAATCCATTAAGAGGAAAACAAAAAAAATATTGGCAAATCAAAACACCTCCTCTCCTGGCCACACCTATTGAATAGGATGTGGACAATTGACCCAAACCTAGCCAATCAGAAATCACTCAGGACCTGTCTACCAAAGTAAACTGGGAAGATGGTCCGTTTCCCTGGAGATGGCTAAGATGGAAGCATATGAGTGTCTGGGACTGCCAGCAGACATTAGCCCACTCAATAAAAAAAGAGGCTATAAGGAAACTGCAGCCCACCAAAGTCAGAAAGAGCTGACTTTGGAGTGAAGACAACATCATGTGTGCCCTTAGCTCTAGCTATGCCTAAGGCAGTTCTTCCTGCAAGCACCCCTGCTAATGAGCCAGTGCATTCTTTTTTTATTTATAGTTGTTCGATTTAGATTTCCATCACTTCTGCTCTAATGTTACTAATCACTCACAAAGCTCTTTGTTGTTGAGCCCAGACACAGTCTCATACTTCTCCTCAACATGATGCTTCATGTTCTTGACATGTTTACATGATGAAATCAGTTGGCCTTCTCAGATTCTAATCCAATGCTTTCACTTGGCAAAGAGGAAACAGAGATCTAGAGAAAGCAAGGGCTTTGCTCAGGTCATGTCCAGCATATAACAGAACCTGGTTCATGCCCCGATGGTCATTTTATATTTTTTGAGCAACTGTTTTGCAGCTGAAAACCTGCTGTCAAGGGTTCAATGAGAGGGCATGGAAAGTTCTGCATCTTGTGTCAGGATTTGGAGACCCCACCACCACCACCACATATTTCCCCAACCCCTCAGCTACATCCCTAGATAGCCTTGAAGCTGCCCATGATTTCGGGGTGATATTTCATGTGCCCTCTCAGAATACAGTTTTGAAGGGGACTCTGGAGAAAGCTTCTAGTGTTGACATTAGAGGAGTAAAGAGTAACAGTTTTACTTCTATTTCCTTGGTCAACGAAACCAGTCCTATAGGAGATTCTTTTCTAATACACACTCATTTATCTGGTTCCCTCACACCTCATAGTCTCAGAGCTGAATCTTTGATTCCAGAGGTACCCTAACCAGAGGAAAATTTGCCCCTCCTTTAATTCAGAGATTGTACTTTTTTCAGTGCAATCTGTGCTATCATTAGCTTTTGGGGACAGCCATGTGACTGACTTCAAAAATCAAAAATAAGGGGGAAAATAAACAATTGAAATAAGAATTTTTAGCTTTAAAATGAGACTATTCAGGGAAGCACATTATTTACATGTTTTTAAATGACTGCCATGGCTCAGAAAATTTTTCTATAAGATTCCAAAGGGAAAAAATGGTATGAATAGGTACAACCTGTAAGAAGACAAATCTATAGATTCAGAAACTGAGGCTAAGAGAGGTTAAGGAACTCCCTTGCACATTGTTTTGACAAATAAGAATGTCAACTAAGACCTCCTGAATTTTCTAACAGCCTGAGACAACTGAGTGAGACAAATCCTGGTTCAAATACAGTTTCCACCATTTCCTCTCTTGGACAAGGAGCCCCATAATATCTCTGAACCTCAATTTGAAGGGATTCAAATTGCTGAGGTTCCAAGAATCAAATGATAGAATGTGAATAATGCAACTACCATGGGGCTTAGTTTATATTGGCCTCAACAAATCTTACTTCTCCCACCTGCACTCTTTCACCTCATCACATTGCCTCTTCTTCTCCTATAATTTGAAAAGCACTTTAACCCAGTGTCCAGAGTAGGATTTTCTTACTTTAATCAAAAGCTACTTCCCTTGGGCTCAACCATTTCCTGGTCCCACCATAGAATCAGGTGACAACCATGTATGTGGGAGAATAGGTGCCCAGAAAGAATCTGGCAGAACTGTAGAATATGGAAGATGGTGCTTCTGCCACATCTTGCTGGCTTCTTCCCTGAGCACCCCATCCATCATATCTCCAGCAAAAGCAATTGTCTGCTCCCCTCTCTTGCCAAAGGTGGTGCTCCATTTGGTCTCAGCCCTGCCAAACTGAGTTCTCAGAATCCACTTTGCCATGTCCAACTTCCAAATCGTTGCCTATGCTGTTTTCTCTGCCTGAATTCTCTTTTTCTCATCCATTGTTCAAAATGTAGATGATTACATCATCTTTCTTGACTCCAGGCTTGTTTGTCTTAGTTTCATTGGTTTAAAATGAATTTCCAGGCACAGTGTCAATAAAACCTACCTTTTATCAGCATTGCCAGCATCATCACTGGCTGGAGTGTAGTCTACCTTTGGGCATAACTGGAATGGCAATTGTAGGAATGAGCACAGCATGGTTCTCTTCTTCCTCTTTTAAAGTGGTCAGGACACTTCTTGGGAAGAAAGACTGACCAGTCCAGAAGGCCTCACCATTTCCTTGGTGAATGTTCTAATATGTGGAGGAAAACATAGGATGACCAAGCCCATGAAACGGATGTATAAACCCTAATACTCTTGAACTTTTTTTTACAATGGAAATGGAACTGCTGAGGAGAGCCTGTTCACTCACTCTCATCGACCTCCAGAATGATGCCTGATGAACAGAACCACAGAAAACATAAGTTGTATGATACAAATGTTTCATCATCAGTTTTTCCCTAGAGTTCCCTCAAAGACCAAACAGACTATGCTCTTAAACAGTTTGATTCCTACTATCTTAGTCCACTCAGGCTGCCATAGCAGAATACTATAGACTATGTGGCTGAAACAACAGAAATTTATTTCTCACTGTTCTAGAAGCTGGGAGATCAAAGTGGTAGCCAATTTTTTTCTTATGATGAGGACTCTCTTACTGATTTTCAGAGGGCCACAGTCTTATGTCCTTATGTGATGGAAAGAGAGGGAGGAAAGCTCCCTGGTGTCTTTTCTTATAAGGACACTAATTCTATCATGAGGGCCCCATGATCATGTACATGACATTATCCAAATCCTAATTACTTCCCAAAAGCCCCATCTCCAAGTGCCATCACATTGAGGATTAGGGCTTCAACATATGAATTGGGGGAAACACAGGTTAGTCTATAATACCTATTATTCACCAAGAAGCCAACTGGTTCCATTTCCTTTGGAAACTGGGTATTATATTCAGATGTCCATCTTCCTTTGCTCTATCTACACTAATAAAGGAGAAAGATGCAAATTGACTGTACCTTCTCAATGCCCACCAGCCAATCAGGAGTGAGTATGCAAATTAACCCAACAAAGATGACAGGTTAATTTGCATACACAGGCGCTGAGCGGCTGGAGTGGGGCAGGTTGCTTGTGTTGTCATCATGGTGTTCCACAGGCGTTCCGCACTGCCCAAGCTGCTCCGGACCTCAGGGAAGTGTGGGAAGACAGGAAGGCTGCTCTGGCTAGAGAGAAGGTGGTGCCGGCCCATTCTTGCATGACTCTTTGTGCATCGGGCCTCTAGTATCTACTCTATAAAAGCGAAATATTAAAATTAACCGTTTCTCCGAGACAGGGTAAGCCACGCCCACCAGCCAATCAGAGCAGCTGTATGCAAATTAGCCCAGCCAACATGGCGGCCGCCACTCACGGACCTGAGTAAACAGCCCTTTCCATTGCGGCAGGAGCGAAAGTGAAGCTGCGCCCCTCAGCTCAGCTCCGATTAAACTGCCT
>PVJC01011973.1:0-40523 GCA_004026665.1 Murina feae | reverse complement strand
CTCTGTGCACTCGGGAGGTCCCTCAGCCCCACCTGTGCCCTCTCACAGTCTGGGACCCCTCGGGGGATGTCCACCTGCTGGCGTGCCTGACCAGCCTGGGTGACGGGCTTTAAAGCTGCCCACAGCTCCCATTGACCCAATGTCCCAGCAAGGCTGCCTGGACGCAGGTTTCTGCAGTTTCTCTCCTATAATTGATGCTGTTCCTTTAAGGCCTGACGTTGGTTTATCTTCTATAATTGATACACTGTTCCTTTAAGGCGGCCTTCTAACTACTAAGGAAGCCTCCTCTCTGCCTCACCTCGCAGCGTCTATAATGAAACAATTGTTACTTTTACTGGTGAGGCCTGGGCTGCTCTTTCCTTCAGCTCCCGAGGATTCTATGATTGTTACATTGTTTCAAAGGTGTGTTTTGCTAGAGGCAGTTTAATCGGAGCTGAGCTGAGTGGGCGCAGCTTCACTTTCGCTCCTGCCGCAATGGAAACGGCTGTTTACTCAGGTCCGGGAGTGGCGGCCGCCATGTTGGCTAGGCTAATTTGCATACAGCCACTCTGATTGGCTGGTGGGTGTGGCTTACTCGTCTCGGAGAAACGGTTAATTTTACTATTTCGCTTTTATAGAGTAGATTTCCAATGTCTATAAAATGCTTCCTTCTATAGGATGGTTATGACCCACACTGACCCTTGTCTGCAAAACACATATTTTGAATAATATGTGGGGAAAAAAGTTAATATTTTTTTCAAAATAAAAAAGGAAAGGAAGGAAGGGAAGGAGGAAGAAAGGGAAGAAGGGAAGGAGGGAGGGAGGGAGGCAGGGAGGGAGGGAGGGAGGGAGGGAGGAAGGGAGGAAGGAAGGAAGGAAAGGAGGAAGGATTATAGCCCAATCAGCCATGGGATCATGTCGGTGAATCACTTGGCTGTCCGAGTTCCTATGTAGACAGATCTTCATGGCTGCCCAGTCAGCAGGCCTAGAGAGACATGAGAAGAGCCAGGGACTAGGAAGGAACAGCATAGCTCAATGAAAAGACTTTTTGGCAGAGGAGAAACTTCTAGGTTCAACTCCTTGCCCTACCAGTTTTAGCTATGGAGCAAATCTGGACCAGCTAATCTCTCGTAAGCTCAGTTTCTTCACCTATAAAATGGGTATGGTATAATGGTTATAGCACTGCTAAAGCATTACTATCTCCCAGGATTTTGTGAGAAATTGTGTGTGAAAGAGTGAATGCAAAGTGAACCCAAGCATTGTTTAATGTCACTAAGATCTCTGCTCTCTATCTTCCAGCTCCAAATCAATCCCCACCACAGGCTTGCCTTGGCCTGAAATTATCTATCTGCTTCAGAGACAGAGTCTTATTGCATAAAATACAAAATTAAGCATAAAATAGCAAAATGCATACTCAGTATGAGAAACAAAATCCTGAAATTCATTTTTGTAATTAATTTATAATTAATTTTTTTTCTTCTTCAAAATTTTACTTTTCTAACTGCAGATCAAATGTCCACAACTGTTTTCTGGTTAATTTACTATCCTTGCTTGGTTTGCCCAAACGGCAGTGCCCAAAGATCTGTGCAGCAGGGAGAAGAGGCCATTCTAAGAAGCACTGCATCTACTCATCATGCAAGGCAGTAGAGCTGGGCATCTGTCCAGCAAAATGAGCTCTCACAGCTCCAGACAGGCAAGCAGGGCAATCAGGCTGTAGACCTCTCCCACTTACCCAAATCAGACCAGAGAGAACCTATTTCACAGAGATATGGAAGGTATCACCATTCATTTCTTCTTTTTCTGTTGCTGCAATATTTTCCTTCTTTTAATTGTCATCTCATGTAGCTTCTCACATCCACCTCCTATGATTGCACAGGTGGGCTGCAAATGCTAGGAAGTTGATGAGCTCATTTTCCCCGCTACTAACAATTTATCAGTTTCTGAGAGAGACAATGAGTTCCTCAGGTCGTGTTAGCAACTATAAGTACAAGGACTCCTTGATTTTCTGATATTCTAGTTATTTCATGAAGTTCAGTTTTCACTTTTTCCATCCTTTCAACATCAACAGAGTCCATAACAAACACAATGCTGTCTGTGCATCTGGTGTATGACTTCCACAGTGGTCTTAATTTCTCCTGACCACCTACAGCCCAGAAGTGAAAAGTGACTGTTTTAGAATTTCCCAAGATTGTCTTAATTTTTTCGGTGTTAAATCCTTCAGTAGGTGCAATATCTACAAATTCATTGAACTGAGGCCTATGTAAGACAGCTGTTTTTCCAGCAGAGTCCAAACCCAGAATAACAATGTGATAGGACTGAAGCGAAGGCAGGTTGGACAGGATAGAAGTTTGGTCTGACAATCCATTCCCCACTTCCAGTTGCAAATAAGTGTTCCAAACTGAAATGCATTCTCTTGATGCTTTACTTCTCCTCCCAGGGGACCCAGCTACAAGATTGCTGACTAACTGTCTGCATCTCGACCAGTTGCCAATGGGACTGGCCAGTCAAATCCTTGGTGTTTTGTTTAGTTTGTTTTTTTACATGCATGGAGCAAGGGCAGAGAGGAAACAGACTGACCCAATGGTGGGACTGGGAAAGAATCTGCCACTAAAAGAAAGAGCACAGTTTCAGAAAAGATGGCCAGAGCCAGAGTTGCTTTGGTTGACGTCCTACGTTTGCTGAGGGCCAGCCACACTAACTTTCACCTGTGGCAGTTGAGGTGATGTACCCTCCACCGTCACCAGGCTGGCTATACCACAGAACCTGTAAAAAGCTCTTGTTTATTTTTATTGATTTTAGAGAGAAAGAAAGATGGGAGGGGGAGAGAGAGAGAGAGAGAGAGAGAGAGAGAGAGAGAGAGAGATAAGAAGAAGAAGGAGGAGGAGGAAGAGGAGGAGGAGGAAGAGAAGGAGAGAAGGAGGAAGGGGAAAGGGAAGGGGAAGGGGAAGGGGAAAGGGAAGGAGAAGAGGAAAGGGAAGGGGAAGAGGAGGAGAAAGAGAACATCAACTTGTCATTGCACGTATATATGCATTCATTGGTTGAGTCTTGTATGCGCCCTGACTGGGGATAGAACCCACAACCTTGGTGTATCAGGATGACACTCCAACCAACTGAACTGCCCGGCAGGGTCTGTGTTGGTTTGCTAGTCATGCCTCCACTATTGCACAGCGGGCTGCCACCCTGGCGAGTGTTTCCATGAACTGCTCCCGACTGACTGCAGACACTCCTGTGGGCTCAGACACAAAGCGGGAACCCAGCCCTTAGGAAGCCCCTGCTATATGCACAGGTGTGATGTTGCCTGGAAGTGAGAGGAGATTACTCAGCCACAGTTTCCCAGGATGAATTCTTAGGTGGAACACAATTAAGCTGGGACGGCGTCGCGCTGGGTCCCAGGTGGGAGTAGGGGAGAGCAGCCCAGGAGCTGTGGGTGGAGGCTTTGTGCACCATGAAGTGTCACACAGACATTGGAATGCTCCCTGTCCACAGTCCAGCCATTCCACTTTCACAGCCTCTCCAAGCGCCAGGCATGCACAGCAGACACCGAGGCTGACTCTCAGCCACCTCAGCCTGGCACTGTGACAGCAGCAGGACTTGGCACCTCACCTTGCTCCAGCAATGAGTTCTGATTACTCCAGTCAGGGGTCAGCTTACGTGTGTAGCTGTAGAGTTCATAGCCAAGCTTGATTTTGACATTTTTTTAAAGTTGGGCAGAAAATTAAAAGAATATTTTGTGACATGTGAAAATTACATGAAATTATTAATAGCCATAAATAAAGTGTTACTGAAACATGGCCATGCCCATGTGCTTATGTCTCACCTGTGGCTGCTTTTATGCAACAAGGACCGTGTATACCACAAAGCCTAAAATATCCACTACGTGTCCCTTCACTGGAAATGTTTGGCAATTCCTATTCTCCATCAATCATAGTAACCCCATTTCCTCCCCGTGTTTTCCTTATAAGAACCCAGACTAAGCTGAGCAGAGCCTGTGGCCCCCAGTGACAATAATCATCCCAGGTGGTTAGGAGCTGTAATAGGTCCAAGAAGACTTGCACAGGCAGGACTCTGGTTCTCACTTCACTGCTGCACTTGAAAAAAATGTGGTACTGAAAGCCCACAACTGAGAGGGAACCACTCTCAGGAGAGTGACACGTGGGTAGAGGAGTGACTCATGGGTAGAGGAGTGACCAAGTGGGCGAACCTGGGTCCTGCAGCCATCGGCAAGACACCAAAACCAATCAGCCGTGATGCCACACACCTGAAGACTTCTGCCGTGAGCACAGATTCATTTCCTCTTCTTAAAAATATATATATTTTTATTGACTTCAGAGAGGAAGAGAGAGGGAGACAGAAGCATGGATGATGAGAGAGAATCATTGGTCAGCTGTCTCCTGCACGTCCCCTACTGAGGACCGAACCAGCAACCCAGGCATGTGCCCTGACCGGGAATTGAATCGAGACCTCCTGACGCTCAACCACTGAGCAACACTGGCCAGGCACTAATTAGTTTTCTTATTGATTAAGTTGGTTTGGGTTTTGTTTTGTTACTTGCAGCCCAAAGCATCTCTTAAATCTGACCACTTGACCCAAAAGGAGAACTCATTCATTGCCCAGCTGGCTTTACTCATTTTTCAAGCTTCATAGTAAGACCTAATGTCCTAGGAAGGTCATCTGTTACCTACTAAACTACATAGTGTCCCTGTGCTGGACACTACTCCCTTCCAGAGGGCTGGGGACTTGCCCTTTTGTGACACACATGGCAGCGCCTGTGCTGTGTTATCCCTGACTTCCTCGCTGTTGTCCTGCTCCATCAGGTCAAGGCCATGTTTGTGTCCTTCCCCACTGTATGCTACGTGCCTACAGCAATGCCTAGCAACTGGGTGCTAAGTTGGAAAAACCCACAGCATTTCCCAGTTTGTTTTGTGGAACACCAGTGTCCCATGAGATACTATTGGGTGAGACCCCAAGACATCCTCACTTACCTACACCTATTGCAGACCCCGTTTTCTTCTGCAGCATTTCAATCCCGTGTCCTCTGGTGTAGACTCAAGCGTTAGTCAGCATTCCAGGTCGATGTTTAATTAATTTTCCCCCCAAACAAAGCTAAGTGGTTTTTACTACCGAACTTCTGAGACCTATTACGGTGTGGGCCATGCTGGGCTCATTCCGTGTGGCTAAGAGGGAACTACAACATGCAGCCTTTCCCAAACTTTGTTGACAATGGTACCGTGTTTTCTAAGTCAAGTAATATCTTACTGGATCCTATAGGTCTTGTGTGTTTCTTAAAGCATGTGGAAGGCTGGCTTAGAGGCTTTGGGAAAAGACAAAGGCAAAGGCAAAGCATTAAGAAGTACTCAGACGTCTCTAGCATAAAACAGCCAGCTCGCAAAAGTGCTCCCAGAGCACAGATGCGAGGCACAGGGCCCGGGATCCTCAGGAGGAGGAGTGAGGCAGAAAGCCAAAAGTGGGGGTAGCCTGAGAGGGGTCTCGCACCTGCTGTCTAGTTTATTGCACTGTCTGAGGGGCACAGACGCTGACCGAGCCTAAAGGATGCCAGGCAGATGGACCCAGAGGGGTCCCCTGGAGGCCAGAGCAGGCCCAGCTGGCATCTCAGCTCAGCTATTACTCGGATGCTGGGAGCCAAATGCACCCCAGAAGCTCAGACAGATGGCTCTGGAGACAATTCCTCTGGCAAGGGGGCGCCACAGGGGCCGTCACTTTCTGTGTGGTCCCCTCTTGGCTAAGATGTCCATCCCCACACTGTCAGTTTCATAAACTGTGAGCATCTGCTAGGCTGTTATGAAGGTGTTGCCCAGGGAGTGGACCAGGGGAGGGCTCTCGGTCTCGGGTTTCCTCCATGCTTTCTGGGCGCAGTCAGTGTGGGTGGAAGTGGAGGATCCCGCCCCAAATCCAGAGGCAAGGACTCCCGTAGAACCCATGTTCCCCCTTCAAACAGGTGAGGCTCGGTGCCCGCCTGCGGGTGACAGCAGAGGGTGCCGTGCCCAGGAGGGAAACCACGTGTGATGCAGCTCTCCTTCCTAGTGACCATCTCATGTTGGAACCAAATAAATAAACTAAAAGCAAGAGAGCCGGAGATTGGGGTCTCGGTGCTTCCCCGAGCCCAAAAGCGCTTCTCTATATTACAGCTGCAGGGGTGGGCCTCCTCTGAGAAAAGGTACCAGCCACTAGTTCCCAAGGCCTCTCTGGGCCATGCGCCACCCTTGGTATTTTCTACCCATAAGTGGTTTTGTCTCCCAAGCCCCGGTGAGACCCGGAGAACTGTGATCTGTATTTCACAGAGAAGAACTGAGGCCTGAAGAAGGAGAGGCCTGGCCCAAAGACACACCAGAGTGAAAGAAAGCTGGGGCTTGGCGAGAAGCTCTTTATCCTTCCAATAGGCCCAGCGCCTTCCAGAAAGCCGCCAGGGAGGCATGGTGGCAGCAGACAACATCCACCCTCCAGCCTCCATCCCGCCTCCCAGAGGCTGCTCTTAGCATGACTGTTTGTCTCTCTGCAGGCCTGGGGCCTGGTGGCCAAGGCATGCCTTCCTGATGCTGTGGCTGTGCCACCCAGAGCCAAGATACTCGTGGGCCATTGACATGACGCATGCGCCGGTGCCATGGGAAGCAGAGTGGACAAGGGGCTGTGTGGTTCAGGCTGCATGGCCGGCAGAGAAGCTGCCAGGGCAACCCTGCCTGGCCCCAGCCATGTGTGCAATGGGCTGAATGCTCCACGAAGCTTTCCTCCTGCTTCTTCAATAACGAGAGTATCTGGGAGTCTGAGTCAGAATCTGAGCTGGATGCTCACTGAAGACCAATGGGAAGTCTGGGAGGCCCACGGGGTGCGACTATCGGGGTCCATCTGCAGGAGGGTCTAAGGAGGCCCAGAAGAGAAGATTGGCTCTGAGAGAAAATGGAGTGATGGTAAACACAGCTTAATAATTTAAGAATTACAGGAAGAGAAACTATTTTGAGGTAGCATGACGCAGGGACTTCACACAGCCCTTTGAGACAAATCCTGGAGAGCATGCGCTACAGACCAAGCAAAAGGGAGAGCAGTTTCCTGAGGACACTGGGCAGACCAGGCAGCCCACTCCTTCCCTGTTCAGTGGAGGTGGCACAAGAGGCCTGGGGACTATTTTATCCACAGAGAACTTGGGGGTCAGGAGTTAGAGAGGTCAGGAACCACGGGACCCACTAAGGGCCCGAGAGCAGGTGGGGCCGGTGGTATAGCATACAGAGTTGGCATACAATGAGTGTGGCCTGGAGAACCCAACACACAAGAGCAATGCCAGGCCCTGCTCTGGGGTCCCAGTGACAAGTGCTTTCCCACCTGGCTCATGGCAAACACTGAGTTTGCACTCGGTGCGTCAGGTCAGGCCTGCCATCCAATAGCAGGAGCAGATCTATGATGCTGGAGGAGAAGGAGCTCTGTCCTAATTCCAATCCACATAATTAAGGACTGTCACCAGACAAGTCACTCAGCCTCCCCAAGGACTACTTTCCTCCCCTGGAAACAGTGGCAACAATGGTTTACCACCCAGAATGACTGGGGGCTAGAGATGAGAAACTGTCCTGGGCCCCACGCAGCAGCAGAAGCTTCTGCGCCAAGTGCTGTGTGGGAGGACAGGCTGGAGGGGGGACAAGGCCCTGCCGCTTCTGTCCGCATAGAAATGAGAGGCACCAGGAGGCTCAGGGCCTTCGAAGCATTGTACTTCCCCAAAGAGTTCTCATTGCTCATTTGCTTAGTAAACCCTGCTTATTTTTTAAACATATTTTTATTGATTTCAGAGAGGAAGGGAGAGGAAGAGAGAGATAGAAACATCAGTGTTGAGAGAGAATCAGTGATTGGCTGCCTCCTGCATACCCCACACTGGGGATCAAGCCCACAAACTGGGCATGTGCCCTGACTGGGAATCAAACTGTGACCTCCTGGTTCCTGGGTCGATGCTCAACCACTGAGGGGTTGGTGCTCAACCACTGAGCCCTGCCGGCGGGACAGTGAGCCCATTTTAAATAGCAGAGTTAGCCCTTCTTCCCCCAGGCTCTGGCCATCGGCTCAGCCCAGTGGCTGATTAATGCCTTTGGGTTTCCTTGCTGCAAAGGTAGGCTCTCCTCTATTTGCTCCTCCATCTCCAGGGAAAAGCACCCAATAACTGTTGTCAAATGAAAAGACTGTGAGCCTTTGCCCTGACCAATTCCCACTGACCTCAGCCCAGATTAATGCGATTTAATCAGCAGATTGTAATCAGCACTGACAGCTTCCAAGATACAGACATCTTGTTCTAAAAGAACACCATCAAGAGAGGAAAAGACAACCTACACAATAGGAACAAATATTTGTACATCATATACGTGAGGGACTTGTTTCTAAAACACATAAATAACTCGTACAACTTAATAGAAAGACAACTAGCCCCATTAAAAATGGGCCAAAGATCTGAACAGATATTTTTCCAAAGAAATTATACAAATGGCCAATCGGCACATGAATAGATACTCAACATCAGCAGCCATCAGGGAAAAGCAAATCAAAACCACAGGAGACAGGCTGTGAAGAAATACACTCCAGGTGGGAATGCAAAATGGTCCCTTTGAACAAACAGCCTGGCAATTCCCCAGAAAGTTAAACACAGACTTACCACATAACACTCCTAGGAATACAGCCAAGAGGAATAAACCACGTGTCCACATAAAGTGTGTGCACTGACAGTCCTAGCCCCAGTGTCCACCCTGCTGAAAAGTGAAGAAAGCCTTGATTCTCCATGAACTGATGAATGAATAAATGAGACGTGGCACATCTATACTGTGGAGTGTTACTGGGCCGTGAAAAGGGACCGTTGATGCTGCTACAACCATTAGCCTTGAGAACGGTGCTCTACGCGAGAGAAGCAGGCCCAGCAGACCACACATGGCATGATGCTACTCAAGGAAACCATCCAGAATGCGTAAGTCCCCAGGCACAGAAAGCAGGTCACTGCTTGTCAGAGGCCAGAAGGGAGGAAGGGGTTGAGGAGCTATAGCTAAAAGTCCAGGATGCGCTTTTTGAGGTGATGAAAATGTTCTTAAAGTGATGGAGATGCAGAAGTCTGCATTTTTCTGACATCTAACTCTCAAGCTTCTGACTTTGGAAACAAGAGTCTGAGTTCACCTTATCTGTCGAACCCCCTACCGCACTGAAAACAGACCTGAGTGTGGAGTAACTACTCAATAAATATTTGTTGAACTGCAAATGATGACAAGGCAACAATGAAAATAGGCCACGTGGCCTCTGGCTGAAATGCAGTATCACCAGGTAATACTGTCCCTGGTCTCTGGGGGAACTGCTCACCCATTTGATTCCTGTCTGACTACAACTGTTAGGGCCCCTGGCTGCAGGGGAACCTGGGGCCCAGGAAGCCCAGGGGCCTGCCTGCGGCTGCAGTTGTAACTGACGGTGGTACAAGCAGTTAGCATGGCTTGGCGTAGGAAAAGGGATCCTGAAGACTGGCATCTAACAAGGAGCCACTTCCTAGAGCTCACTGTGCGGCCTCTTTGGGCCTTGTTTTCTTTGCTTTAAAATGGAGTTACGCGGCACATTGTCCCTCCCAGTTCTTCCTGTGCAGACAGGATGAGCTAATAGCCTTTAAACCGTGTGGGGCACTTCCTCCTTCCCTCTGGATGCACTGCACCCAGCTCACGTGGACTGGAGCGTCCTGCCCTGGGCTCGACCACTCTTCCCCAACCTGGCTGGTGGGGAATATGTGGAGCACAGAAAAGCAACGTGAAACAAAAGAATCCTCAGGAGTGAGTCTGATCTCCATCCCCCCTCACTGATCACCCAGGGCCTGTCAACACAAACCACTCTTTCCTCAGCTTCCAGAGGGTCTCTCGGCCTGGGGGTCTTGCCCCCAGCATTTCCTCCTCTTCCTCCTTTGCTGGCTCCTCTCATCTCTTTGGTCTATTCGTCTTGGAGCACCCAGAACTCTGTGGTCCTTTCTCTACCTACCCAGGCCCAGCCTCCTGTTTCACATGTGTCCCACGTGCTGATGACCCCAACCTCCATCTCCAGTAGAACCTAGTCGCTTGAACTCCAGACTTACTTCCCACTTCCCATTGCTCCTGGCATCTCCGAGCGAACGTGCAGGGCTGCACTAGCCTCGTCTCCGCCTGTCACAGCAAGTGCCAACTCCAAGCTTGCAAGCCAAACATTTGCAGTCATGCTTGACTCTCAAACCTCACATCTAAGCCACCAAGGTAAAGCCAAGGAATTTCTCTTGGCTTTACCTTCAAAGTCTACCCAGAATATCAACACTTTGGGCTTCCTCAGCGGCCACAGCTGGTGCCAGCTCCTCGATTCCCCTGGGTGACTGACAACCTCTGAAATAGGTCTTCCTGCACCTTCGCTGCCCCCACAGCCTACCCTCAGGACAGCAGAACAGTCACTTCAACATCCAAGTGGGACTGTAACCCACTTCACTCATATCTTGACTCCTACACCCATGCTCAAACCTCACCTCTGCTTCTCCACCTTTACTCAGAGTGGACCAGCCTTGAAGCCATCGCTGTGTCCTGAACCCACAGGCCCGTGAGGCGTTCCCCAGACACCTCTTTCTTTTGATCTTTCCTACCCCTTCCCCTGCTTCATTTCTCTTCTTACTACTCATCCCTGGCATTACACACACACACACACACACACACACACGCACACACACACACACACGATTATTGTTCATATTCTTCATGAGGCAAGGATTCTGGTTTTAGTTCACACTTTATGTCCAGGGCCCACAACAGGGCCTTGTCCACAGCAGGCACTAAACACATCTTTGTTCAATGAATGAATTTATGAACCAAGTGGAAGCCCTGGCATAGACACTGCCCTTGAGGGGGCTGTGAAGGCCACAGTGGGGAGCAGTGGCCAGGAGTCCCCAGTGCTCCAGGGAAGTCCCTGGAGGAGACCGTTTGACTTCAACTCTGCAGGAGAGGATGGGGCAGCGGGCAGTGCCTCACCCCCTGTGGTCCCAGGCCATGGCCACGGTGTGGTCTAAGTAGCTGCTTCTGCTGGCATTGGGCGGCAATGAGGAATATAATGCGTGCAATACAGGGGTGCTGGCAGCTGCCCATGAGGCAGCAGATGCAGTAGGAAGTTTTTGCAGAGCAGGGTAGCATGCCCATTTTGCATGGCAGGGAAGGTGATGGGCTATGTATTAGAGCCTGGCCTGGGACCAGCCTTGCTGGGCAGATGGGCACCGACAGCCTCCTTGCCTTGACTACGACCTTGCATTGACAACATCCAGAACTGTATGGGCTGAGAGCTATGTCCTCCTGACCCAGGACACTGGAGCTGAGGCAGCCTCGGGCTCCTCAGAACAGCAAAAGGTCTGGCAGGGGGTGCAGGCAGGTGATAAGCAGGGAAGGCTGCTGAGCTGGCAGCAGAGGGATCTGCAGAAAAGGGGGAGCACAGGCCACATGCTGTGATGGAGGCAAACTGCTCTCCAAGATGAAGTGCAGAACAGAAGGGAGGCATGAGGCTGTCTCGAACATTACCAAGAGGTGAGTGTCCAGAGCAAAGGCAGCAGGAGGGGAATGTCCACCTGGCACAGAGCTCTTGTGAATAGCAGGTCGTTCATGCCTCAGCCAGCCTGAGGCAGCCACAGTTCCAAGCAACTTAACAGATGAAAGCCCTGGGTTGAAACAGGCCAACGCCTTTGCCGAGGCCACAGCCAGCACAGAAACTGGCAGATCAGGACCAACTCCAAAACCATGATTCTTCACAGGAACCTAGAAGGCCTTCTGGAAACTTGGGGGACGTTTTCACCTGCACATATAGTAATGCACAGGCATTTATGGATTGAAATACGTTTTATTATGCTACTGGAGGCCCGGTGCACAAAATTTGTGCATGGGAGGGAGGTTTGTCCCTGAGCCTGGCCTGCACTCTCTCCAATCTGGGATCCCTCAGGGGATGTCTGACTGCCAGGACCACTGGCTCCTAACTGCTCACCTGCCTGCCTGCCTGATTGACCCCTAATTGCTCCCCTGCTGGCCTGATGCCCCCAATAGCCCTCCCCTGCCAGCCTGATCACTCCCTAACTGCTTGCTTCCCCTCATCAGCCTAATCACCCCGAACTGCTTGCTCTTCTGCCAGCCTGATCACCCCGAACTTCCTCTGCCTTGGCCCCCACCACCATGGCTTTGTCTAGAAGGAAGGCGGACATCTGGAACATGTCAGGCCGACCTGGTCTAATTAGCATATTACCATTTTATTAGTATAGATTTTATTTTGATTTATTCTTGATGTCACATTTAGGACATTGTGTGTTTTTAAGTCAGAAAGGTTATAGTACCTCTGAATTTCATTTTAGGATAGAAAAGTGGACTTTTTCAAGATACTTGTTATAAAATGGCAAGTGCTGTCACACTCGCTCTGGCCAAACCTCCTGGACCCTTCCTCTGGGGGCTGAGAGTGAGAGGGGAGCCTGGAGCAGGGGCGGGAGGAGAGGAGGGGTCCTGAGGCTGGAGTATGGACTGATGCAGGAAGGGGGCAGGGCAGGGAAGGGCAGGAGCTCTGGCTGTCATCACCACTGCCAGCCTTTCTGAGGTCCACCCCTGACCTGACAGCCCCGCCCCACGTACTGCCTCAATGTAAACGACACCAAAGTGTGCAGGTGGCTGCCAGATCGTGTGCTGACAGCTCCACAGAGTCCTGCATGAGGGAATGTGTCCCGTGTGCTTTAAGGGTCTTTTCCTGGTTCCCTGGGAACCTTGGGGGACAGGGGGAACCTATCCTCCTACAGCTGATGGGGGTCTATAGGAACAGACACACACAGAGGCCCCACAGGGAGCCAGTGTGTGCACACTGTAGTCAGCATCTAGGATTTGGGTTGCCCCTACATTTCTGTCTAGAACTATCTTGCTCAAAACTTGGCTCAGACGTCACCTCCCCTGGGAAGCCTTCCCTGACTCCTGGCTGCTCCCCTGTTCACACTGCCCTCTGTGCTAGAGAACTGGCTTCGATCCTTGCACAGCCCTCTCCTTTGTTAAGCCCCGAACACCTAGACAGTGGGGGAGTCTCACACACTGTCCCAGACACACACAAAACAGACTGGCCTTTCTTAGCTCCAAGGCCAATCCCGGCACCACCACCAACCAGCTCTGTGGCCTTCAGTAAGTCCCACCTCCTCCCCAGGCCTCAGTTTTCTCATCTGTAAACTGGGTGCACAGGGCCTGACTTAGGATCCTTTCTGGTCTAATGCTCAGGCTGTGAGCTGGGGTGGCCCAACCCTCCCTGCAGTCTGAGCGGGCCCTGGGACTCCAGGTGGGTGATGTGCAGTCGCTGTGGTTGCCACAGTGACATCCAGCAAGATGCCCTCACAGGAACCTCTTGCTGGGGACCCAGGCCAAGTAGCTTTCAGCATGTATGGGCTGCTTTCTCCTGAACAGCCAGCAGGTCTTGTTAGCTCTGTTGTCATCTATGAGGAGATCCTGTTGCAGGCCATGGGAGGGGCCTGCTATGAGGAAGAGCTCCAGGAAGGGCCCCGAGGCAGGTCCCCTCTGGGAGAGCCAGGACCTGGGGAGGCCTGTGAGGACTCTGCTCCTGCTGGGCCCAGGGATAGGACTCTGGTGAATGGCATCAAGCCCATTTCGTGTTATTACCTTGAAATGCTTCTTCACAGCTGCACACCACCAGGGAGTAAGTGGTCTGTAGGTGCTGTACCTGCCCACCCAGCCAGCAAGACTGCCCTACTGCTGACACTGCATTTCACCCTGGTCACTGGGCACTGCCCACTGCTTCCGCTCCAGACAGGGCCTCATCCATGCCCTCAGAGGCAGGGCAGCTCTGCCAGCCGCAGCGCCCACCTTGGCAGCTCCCAGGTCTGGCAGGCACTGGGCGGGCCAGACCCCACAGACTGACCTTCCTTTCTCTTCTGCAAAAATAAAATGTCTGACAGGCATGGCCTCCAGTGCACTTGCTGCTGAGCAGCTTATGTCCCAACTAGGGGCCCAGTGCACAAAAATTTGTGCACTCGGTGGGGGGGTCCCTCAGCCCAGCTTGTACCCTCTCGCAGTCTGGGACACCTTGGGGGGGTGTCCACCTGCTGGCATGCCTGGCCAGCCTGAGTGAGGGACTGAGGGCCATTTTCAGGCTGCCCACAGCCCCTTCAGAGTTCGTGCACTGGGGGGTGGGAGGACTGGTGAGTGCAGGCCTGGACGTTTCCCACCGGAGGGCCCACGATCACACACACCACCGCTGAGGGGACACACCTGGCGCAGAGCTGGGTGGCGAGCCAGGGGCGGTCGCTGGTGCAGGATCCCTCGGTGGGGCCCTGCTGCTGAGCGAACACACCCGGGATGGAGCCAGGCAGCGGACTGCCTTCGGATGCTCCACATTGTGCAGCAGATGCTCCTGCACACCCTGTGGAGGTCCCCGGGGGGCGGACGAAGGCAGTGGACCCTGGACGGGTGCTACTGCATGCTCCTGAGGAGGCCCCTGTGCTCCCACATGCCCCGGGGAGGCCCCCAGGGGGCGGAGCCAGGCAGTGGACCCGGGAAAGCTGCTCCTGCAAGCCCTGTGGAGGACCCGCTCTCCCACACGCCTGGTGGAGGCTCCCGGGGGGCGGAGCCAGGCAGTGGACCCAGGACGGGCGCTCCTGGATGCCCCAAGGAGGCCCCAGGCCAGACCGCCCCCACTGAGCTGACACACCTGGCACAGCTGTGCCGGCTCAAAGGCTCCCAGTGCAGAGCTGCCCTGCCAGCCTCCATCTTGGCTGGGTTAATTTGCATACAGCCGCTCTGATTGGCTGGTGAGCGTGGCTGTGAGCAGAGACTCAGCCAGCCTAGGCAGGCAGTTGCAACAGAAGCCTCTGGTTTGCTCTAGCTCCATGGCTGCTGGCCTCCACCTTGGCTGGGCTAATTTGCATACAGCTGCTCTGGTTGGCTGGGGGGCGTGGCTTAGGTGTCTCAGGTAATGGTCAATTTGCATATTACTCTTTTATTATATTATAATCTCCTGATACTTGACTAAATTCATTGATCAGTTCTAGTAGTTTTTGGGTGGAAAGTTTAGGGTTCTCAATGTACAGTATCATGCCATCTGGAAAAAAGCAATTTTACTTCTTCCTGTCTGATGTGGATAATTTTTATTTACTCTTGTTATTGCACGGCTAGGATTTCCAGGACTATGTTAAGTAAGAGCAGGGAAAGCAGACATCCCTGTATTGTTCCTGATCTTAAATGAAACACTTTTATTTTTTGCCTATTGCGTTGTGTGTTTGTTGATGTTGGTTGTGGGTTTGTCATATGTTGAGGTATATTCCCTCTATTCCCACTTTGCTGAGAGTTTTTATCAGAAATGGATACCGGATTTTGTCAAATAACTTTTCTGCATCTATTAACATGACCCTGTAGTTTTATTCTTCTTTTTATTTATGTGGTATATCTCCATTAATTTTTGAATAGTGTATCAACCTTGCATTCCAGGAACAAATCTCATTTGATCATGGTGTATAATCTCTTTAATGTGCTGCTGGATGCATTTTGATAATATTTTGTTGAGGACTTTTGCATCTATGTATATCAAGGATATTAACTATAATTTCCTTTCTTTGTAGTGTCTTTTTCTGGTTTTAGAATTAGGATAATACTGGCCTTACAAATGAGCTGAGAGTCTTCCCACATCTTGAACTTTTTGGAATAGTTTGAGAAGTATAGGTATTAGTTCTTCTTTGAATGTTTGGTAAAATTCACCAGTGAAGCCATCCAGTCCAGGACTTTTGTTTGTTGGGAATTTTTTTATTGCAGCTTTTATTTCATACATTGTAACTGTTCCATTCAGATTTTCTGATTTGTCTTGATTCAGTTTTGGAAGATTTGTATTTTTCTAAAAGTTTATTGATTTCCTCCAGATTGTCCAATTTGTTGACATACATGTTGTCCTAAAAAATGTATACACACTTTAATAGCTGATAGCCCAATTTTGAAAATGAAATATATATTAATAAATAATGCATTTATAATTATTCAAAGGGTGGGTATACATTTTGGAGGACACCCTAGGATTGTTCATAAGATCTATATATATAAAACTCTAATATGCAAATAGATTGAATGGCAGAACAACTGAACAACCAGTTGCTATGACATGTGCTGACCACCAGGGGGCATGCGTGAAACATGGAAGGCTGCTGTAGGATGATGGAAGAGGTGAGTGGGGTGCCAGACGTTGTTCCTCAGGGTGAGCCCCTGGTGGTTACTGAAAAGTCTTTGCTCCCATCTCCGTGGTCCCACCAGGTGCTCGCACCTGCTGCTGACACTGGCCCCATGTGCATCCACTGCTGGCACCAGGCACTGGTGCCCCCGGACATGATCATTTGGTACTGTCAGCAGGTGCAAGTAGCAGCTGCCAGCCAGATTGCCCTTGAGGGCTTCTCCACCTCCCCCTGGTCCTGAGGGGTGATCAGGGCCAGCAGCTGCCTCTCACACTTGCTGATAGCAATGGCCCTACTTATACCCACTGCTGGTGCCTGGCCCAATCCCTCCATGAGCTCAACAGGTGCGAGCAGGGCTGGTGCCATCAGTGTCAGTGCGTGGGAGCAGCAGTAGCAGGAGCAGGGCTACCAGGAGACAGAGGACCAGGGCTGCAGTGGGAGGGGCCAGGAAAGGGTGAGGAAGATAGGCTGAGACTTGCCCCTGTGCCCACCACAGTCTTGTGGCCCAGAGTTCCTTTCATGGTGCACAAATTCCTGCACTAGGCCCTTAGTTTTTTTATAATCCTTTATATTTCTGTGGTGTCAGTTGTTACTTCTCTTTCACTTCTGATTTTATTTGTGTCCCATCTCTTTTTCTTAATAAATCTGGTTAAAGATTTATGAATTGTTATCTTTTTGTTGTTATTGTTGCTGCTAATCCTCACCCATGGATATTTTTCTATTGATTTTTACAGAGAGTGAAAGGAGGGGGGAGAGAAAGAAAGAGAGAGAAAGAGGGAGGGTGAAGAAACATCAATGTGAGAGAGACACATCGATGAGTTGCCTCCCACAAATGCCCCGACAAGGGCTGGGGATCCAATCTACAACTCAGGTATGTGCCCTTGATGGGGAATGCAACCTGTGCCCCATCAGTGCATGGGTCAGCACTCTAACCACTGAGAAACACTGACCAGGGCTGTATATCTTTTCAAAGAACCAGCTCTTGGCTTCATTCATTTTTTGTATTGCTTTTTAAAGACTCTATATCATTTATTTCACTCTGATCCTTATCACTTCCTTCCTTCTACTCCCTTTGGGCTTTGTTTGTTATTCTTTTCTAGTTCTGTCAGGTGTAAGGTGAGGCATCTTATTTGAGATTTTCTTGTTTCTTAAGTTAGGCCTGAATTGCTATGAATTTCCCTCTTAAGACTGCTTTTACTGTGTCTCTTAGATTTTGGATTGTGTTTTCATTTTCATTTACCTCATGGTATCTTTTGATTTCTTCCTTGATCTCATTGTCAACTCATTCATCATTTAGTAACATGTTAGCCTCCATGTGTTAGTGTGTTTTTCTTTTCTTTTTTCCTACTTTCATACCATGTGGCTAGAGAAGATGTTTGATATGTATTTCAAACTTCTTAAATTTATTGACACTAGTTTTTTATCCTAACATGTGGTCTATCCTAGAAAATGTTCCATGCACTCTAGAAAAGAATGTTTATTCTGATGCTTTGGGGTAAAATCATCTGAACATATCAATTAAATTCATTGGAGCTAGTGCAGTGTGTCATTTAAGGCCACCATTTCCTTGTTGATGTTCTGTCTGGAAGATCCACCCATTGTCAATGGGGTGTTTAGGTCCCCTACTGCTATGACTATTTTACTTTCAATCTCTTCCTTGATGTTCTTCCAGGTTTGCTTTACATATTTAGGCACATGAATGTTTACAGGGGTTACATCCTCTTGTTGGATTGATCTTTTTATCACTGTATGATGTCCTTCTTAGTCTCTTATATCTTTTGCTTTCAAGTCTATTTTGTCCACGTATTGCTACCTCCACTCTTTTTTGTTAGTTTTTCCTTTTGCATGAAATAAAATTTTCATCCCCTTACCTTCTGACTGTGTGTATCTTTTTTTCTCAGGTATGTCTCTTGTAGATCTTGTGTTCTTATCCATTCAGCTATCCTATGTCTTTTGATTAGTGTATTTAGTCCATTTACATTTAAAGTCTATATATTGCCATTTTTTTTTCTTTTTAATGGTGTTTGAGGACCATATTTTTAATGATGATGAACTAGATTAAAGCTTACTTGTCCCACAGAGGTAGGTGCCAGCCAACACACGGCTCTTTGCACCTTTCATTTTACCACCTGAGGACCATGTTCTGGTTCCTTTCCACCCTCACTAATAGGTGGCCAAAGATCTAAATGTCATCTTCCACAGGACTTCAGGGTTGGAGAGACCATTCCATCTGACTTCCTGTGTGCCTTACAAAGCTCCTTTTATTCATTTCCCCACAACATGTGGTTGGATTAGTCGAGTACAGAAACACTTTCCTTGATGATTTCTATATAGAGAAAGTGAATTCTCTCTATACTAAGCTCTTATATGATGTATTGTCAGTACCATTCATTGGGAACTTAAATATGTTTTGTCTTAGTATAGTTATGAAATGTCTTACATTGTCATTCAACTTTTCATACATGTTAATATTGTCTCCAGAAGACATTGGAGACCAGAGATCAAATACTATCCTTATTTTTCTTCTTAACCTAGACTTATAGCAGTTTCTTCATAATATTGAGTATACATGAGTGAAAGGGTCAATCATCCATCAAGTAAAATAAATGCACATCCTATTTATTTCACTCTGCTTTCTTTCCAGAAAAGAAAAAAGAAGGCTTACCAAAAAGTGTTAATGGTCTGGAGAAATTCTGTACTCATTTGCAAGACTGTGTTCATGATTTATCCCCTGGGAATCTTCCAACACATCACTATGGAAAATTTTCCCAGGCTGGCAAATGGACACTCTAGGCTAATGTTTGCTTTATCTGGGATGGATGTGAGGCCAAAAGCCAGATTCAGCTAGTCTACCAAATACAGTCTGCTTTGTCAAAACCATCCTCTACTTTGCTGTGGCTAGCTTAGCATAATTGGCCAATATGCTTAAAGTTCATAGCTTCCCACTATTTCTTGCCATTTAAAATATGTTGACTGGTTAAATCTTAAAGATATTTTAATCCTGTCGTTTATTGTGGATTCAGTGAACTATATTTGTTTTGCATAATGGAGTTTCCTTCTTTTGAGTGAACATATTAGGTTGCTCAGTCCTGGTCCCTCCACACCATTCTCTCCCTAGGAGACTGCCCACCTGATCCCATGACTCTGAATACTACTTACATGCCAATGATTTCCCTACTTATATATCTGCCCAAGACTATTCTTCTGTGATCTACCATCTTATACACATTTGACAGCCTGACATCTCTACTTGGATGTCTTATAAGCATCTCAAATAAATGGAATTCTCGAACTCTCCTCAACCCATACCCTAACCCCAAGGCTGCTCCTCTTCTCACACATACACTAGGGGCCCGGTGCACGAAATTTGTGCGGGGGGGGGGGGCAGTCCCTCAGCTCAACCTGCACCCTCTCCAATATGGAGTTCTTGGGGACTCTCACAATCCAGGACCTCTGGTTCTTAACCACTAACCTGCCTGCCTGCCCTAACCACCTGCCTGCCTGCCTGATCCCCCTAACTGCCCTCCCCTGCTGGCCTGGTCACCCCTATTAATTTTCTTTTTTAATCTTATCCCCTTCACGCACAATTGTATTTGACTTCCTTATTGGCTTCTTCCTCTCACACAATTTTTCTCTTTATGTAACACTTTTCCTACTGACTCATCATTTATAAACTTTTCTTTCCTCTTTATTTCCTACTTCTGTTCCATCATCATTCTTCCCATTTTTCTACTACTCTCCTTCCCTTCCCACATTCCTTCTTTCCTTTATCTTTACTCCTGCCCACCCTCCCCTTTTCCTTCCTTCCCACCTTAATTTTTTTCTTCACTTCCTCCCTCTGACCTGCTTTGCTCCCTCCCCCATTCTTTCCTTCTTCCCATTCTCATTTTAAGCTCTACCAGCTCCCCCTTTATAACTTTTCTTCCCTCCCTCTTTTCCCCTCATCCTACCTTTGTTATACATTCTTCTCTACTTACTTCCACTGTTTTAAGACCTATCTACCTGCCTAATTATCCACTATCATTTATCTTTTTTCTTTTCTGACTTCTACTTTTAAAATCTGTCCCCAGTACACAACTATACTTGGTTTTCATTATAGGCCCTACAGTTCTCTCATACATCCTCTTTTTTTTAACTCTGCTGTCCACTGACTCTTTTATAAAGTTCTTGCCTCCATCCCGTTCCACCCCTCTCCCACCTGGTTACTTCCCCCCAACTCTCCCTGGCTGCTGCTCCCTCCCCCCGCTGCCCATCTCTCCCTCTCCTGGCTCCCACGGGTTCACCCCAGTTCTGAACGGAGACAGGGCCTCTCACAGGAGAAGGGGAGGCTGGCTGCTCCCGCCCCTCCTGGGCTGCTCCCACCCCTCCTTGGCTGCGGCCTGGAAAGCGGGGTACACACATGGAGGCTGCCATCGCGGGGCACACACACAGAGGCATAGCAGCCTCCGTGTGTGTGCCCCACCATCGATTGCTTTCCAGGCCTCAGCCGAGGAGAGGTAGGGTGGCTGGCTGCTCCCACTCCTCTTCGGCTGCCACCTGGAATCCATCTTGGGGCACACACGTGGAGGCTTAGCAGCCTCCATGTCTATGCCCCGTGATCGATCGATTCCCAGGCTGCAGCTGAGGGGCCGGCTGGCTGCTCCTGCCCTGCTCTTCCTGCCCCGAGACTGCGGCCACTGGCCAGCCCACACTGCGGCTTGGATAGTGGGACAGATGGGAAGGGCCCTTCCCGTCTGCCCCACGATCCAGATCGCAGCCACAGGCCAGCTCGCTCCTCCTGCCCCCTGGCTGCTGCCTGGATCCCGGGGCAGAGGTCTTCCGTCTGCCCTGCTGGACCCCAGTGTGCGGCTTCTCCTGGGGCTGCAGCCTCCACCATCTTGGCTGGGCTAATTTGCATACAGTTGCTCTGATTGGCTGATGGGCATGGCTTAGGCATCCCAAAGAAACGGTCAATTTTAATATTACGCTTTTATTAGAATATATATATATATATATTTTAAATTGATTTCAGAGAGGAAGGAAGAGGGAGAGTTAGAAACATCAATGATGAGAGAATCATTGACTGGCTGCCTCCTGCATACCCGCTACTGGGGATTGAACTCCCAACCCAGGTATGTGCCCTGATTGGAATTAAACCATGACCTCCTAGATCACAGGTTGATGTTCAACAACTGACCCACACTGGCTGGGCTCATTCTTCCTCTTCTTAAAAAAAGATACCTCTGGCTACCTAGTTGGTCAGCCAGAAACCTTGTCATTCTTGAACTTTCTTTCATCCTCCATCTTTCATCTATTACCAAGACCAATCAATTCAATTTCAAAAAGATCTGTTTACTTCTTGCCATCTCCATTGTTGCCCTCCTAGTCTAAGGCAGCATCATCTCTGACCTGAATTACTAAATCTTAAGCCATATCTTGAGCCTTCAACTCATTCATTTGTTCACTCAATAATTTATAGAGTACCCACATTGTGTTAGTCAGTGCTCTCAAAAGACTATAAGCAAACCTGCTGTAATAAAGGTGTTTATAAGGTGTGATGACCCAGAAGAAGGGAATGAACTGTAATAGGGAAGGGAAAAAGTGTTAGAGAAAACTTCATGAAGAACTTCACATTTAAACTGGGATTTAGAGCATTAGTCTGGATTCTCGTCAGGCAAACACATGGACAAAAGCCTTCTGGGTATGGTGACCAAAAAGTATGGCAAGTTCATGGATGTGAAGCAGAATACAGAGTTGGGTGGGTAGGTTAGACATGTTCCTGGTAAAGCGGGGGCTAAATCACAGGGAGTATTGTTATGGGCTGAATTATGTTCCTTCAAAATTCATATGTTGAAGCTCTAACTTCCTGTGTCTCAAATTATGACTGTATTTGAAGATAGGTCCCTTAAAGAGATGATAAGTTACAATGAGGTCACTAGGCCAGGTCCTAATTCAATTTGACTGTTGTCCTTAAAAGAAAAGGAAATTTGGAAACACAGAGAGACACTTGTGACCATGCAAGGAAATGATGAGAAGGCAGTCTTCTACAAGCCAACAAGAAAGGGCTCAGGAGAAACCAAGCCTTCTAGCATCTTGACCTTGGACTTCCAGTCTCCAGAACCATGAGAAGTAAATTTCTGTTGTTTAAGATAGCGAGTCTGTTATATTGATTATGGCAGCCCAGCAAATTAATACAGGTAATATATGCAACTGAGTTACACCTAATCCTGGAGGCAATGAGCAACTGGTGAAGGGTTTAAGCAGGGAAAACACTCTATCCATCCATTTGCAATGTGGAAATGGTGCCAGGTACTAGGAATACAGTTCAAAGAAGGATTATCTGAAGAAATTTCATTTTATCTCAGAGATGCAAAAGAGTTGGCCAGATGGAAAAGAGAAAGGGGTGGGGAGGGTCAAATCATGGTCCAGAGAAAGAAAACTGTATGTGTGAAAGCTCTAAACAGGAAGACTCCTGGTAGATTGAAGAAACTGACATTAGCTAGTGTGGCTGGAGCTTGGTCGCAGAGGACAAGAACTTCAGGAGAGCCAGGACAGTGTGGCCCAGTGGTTGAATGTCAACCTATGAACCAGGAGGTCATGGTTTGATTCAGGGCACATGCCTGGGTTGTGGGCTCAATCCCCAGTAGAGGGCATGTAAGAGGCCAATGATTCTCTCACATCATTGGTGTTTCTATCTCTCCTTCTTCCTTCCTCTCAGAAATCAATTACATATATATTCTAGAGGCCCGGTGCACAAAAATTTGTGCACTGGGGGGGTGGAGGGGGGTCCCTCAGCCCAGCCTGTGCCCTCTCATAGTCTGGGACCCCTCGGGGAATGTCCACCTGCTAGCTTAGGCCCACTCCCCAGGCAATCAGGCTAAGCTGGCAGTCAGACATCCCTCTGGCAGCCCGGGAGCCCTTGGGGGATGTCCACTTGCCAGCAGGGAGCAGGCCTAAGCTGCAGTCAGACATCCTTAGCACTGCTGAGGAAGCAGGAGAGGCTCCCACCACCACCACTGTACTGGCAGCCATCAGCCTGGCTTGTGGCTGAGCAGAGCTCCCCCTGTGGGAGTGAACTGAACACCAGGGGCAGTTCCTGCATTGAGCGTTTGCCTCCCTGGTGGTTAGTGTATCTCATAGTGACCAGTCGTTCTGCTGTTAGGGTCCATTTGCATATTACCCTTTTACTATAAAGGATAGTAAAGCTTTAGGGGATGCAGATGAAGAGAGTCAAGGTCAGATCATGTTGGGCTTCATAGGCCTTATAAGCAAGTGTGGATGCTCTGCAGAGAACTGTCCTGGGGGCCCATGCAATGCTCTGGCCAAGGCTGAAGATGAAGCTAGGGACTCTGGCTGTCTCCATCTTTCCCTCTACTGAGCGCCCTGGGAAGCCCTCCGGCCACCCATACACCTGCCCATTGAAACCAAAGTGTCACCACCACATGTGTTTCTTCATGGCCAGTGCCCTGCGAGATACCAGAGCTTGCATTTCATTTACGTCTTCCCCATACTCCCAGCCAAAGCGTGGAAATCACTCCCCCTGTATTCCTCTCAGTTTTGTTTCCTTTTCCCCCCTCCACCACCATGGAGAGCTGTTTTTTTCCTAGACATCCTACTCCTCCATGCAGAGAAAAGGCATCCTTAACAGCAGTTTTATTGTCCAGTGATATTAACACAATGAAGGAAATCACTGCTAATTTCTATGGATTATCTCATCATGAGCAATGAATGAACAGCTGGGAAAGAGCAGGCATCTGCCTTCCCCTGGGAAAGCCTCTACCTGGAGCACTTCACGGTGTCCTGCCCTGGCCCTTAAGGAGGGTCCCCCACTGGAGATGGGCATTTTCTCCCAAGTAGGGCTCCCTTCTGTGTCCTCCAGCTCCAATCCCATGTTTCCTCGCCTTGCCCCAGGTTGGAACGGCAGCGCGGAGCTGGCTCTATGCTCAGCAGCTGGCTGCGGGTGATGGGATGATTTAGGTCAGCTGGGAACTGTATTAAAACCTGATCTAAGCAGCCAGCTCTGCTGTCTCTGTATATTTCCTTCAGGCTCTGAAACCAGGCCTTGGCCTCTGTCCTTGCTGAATGTGTCTATAAAGCTGCCTGAGCAGGTAGCCAAAAGGCACTTCATTAGGAGTCATCTAGACCCAGGTGGACAGTGAATACTTAGAAGGGTGGATGGACAAGATGAGGGGGAGAAACAGCAGGGAACATGGGGAGGCTAAAAATGCAGCTTGCAGCTTTGAGAGAGAGAAACTGCACGGAAACCCAGAAGCTTGCCCCTGAAGGGAGCCAGGAGGATCTGGCCTAAGAAACCGAGGCCAGAGCAGTGACAGGACACAGAATTCAGCAGTTCACAGCCTGGGGCTCTCAGCCTGGGCTTCTCTTCTGGCTTCTCAGGTCCCCACTCCGCCCCTTCCCCCCCCCCCCAGTTCCTCCCTACCTTCACTCCAACTGAATCTCTTCCTGTGCCTCTGAGAAGCCTCTTCAAGAGCCTGGCGCCGCCCCCCGCCCTTCCTCCCGCAAATAGCCCCCTCTGTAACTGAGAGATGAAGGGAGAAGCACCCAGGGCAGGTGGGAGAGGAGGCTTAAGGGGAGCCCACCTCACTGCGGGAGACACCTGGCGGGGGCTGGAGGGGGCGGGGCATCAGGCATCGAAGCCCAGCTGGGAGGGGTCTGCAATGCTGGGCCAACCACATACAACCCTCTTTCTGAAGGTCAGTGCTGACACAGTGCACTCCGCTGTGTCTGAGAGGAGCCAGACTGCATGTGGGTGTTCCAGAGAGGAGCAGGCGCCGAGGACACTCCTTCTCCTGATTCCAAACTCCAAGACACACAGCAGGCAATAGCTGCCCTCCTTTTCCAGCCAGAATGCTGCTCTCCTTCAGGTGTGTAACTCAGCTCACACCGGGCATAGCAGTGTTAGGAGCAGAAACAGAATAGTAGGGACTAGCTATAGTTATCAGAAACGTCAGTCACGCTCTGCTAACCATGATTGTTCTGTTCTGATTAAAGAAAGCACATTCTGGCCTGGCTGGGAGCTGTGCAGGAACTAGGAGTTAACCTTGGGATGCAGCCCATTCTCCTTATCCAAGAACTGCCTGTCTTCATGGAAAGACTAACAACAACCTTGCTGCTAAAGCAATGGGGTCCTGAGTCTCCTGCCTTTGCAATCCCCACCACATTGCCGGTAAGCTGTAACCATTTTACCCACTTTTATTGCTTCTGCTACTTCCCCACGTAATCTCCATCCTTCTACCAATATAAGCAGCTGGCTTATGGCAGGGGGAGAGCAGATTCTGTGGACGATGCTGCTCTCCCATGCTGCTGGCAGGATTGGAATAAATGCTCATATGATTCAACCCTGTCCCTGCTTCATTGGCTCAAGTAGTGACCAGCAGCCAGACCCATCCGTTGCCCAGTTCCAGGAGCACTAAAGAGAGAGTCCTCATGAATGGGGATAGAAGGATGGGCAGGGCAGTTTTCTTAGAAGAGAAAGTCACATGTCAGAAAGGCCCGAACAATGAGTAACATTCTACCAGGCCAACAAGCTGAGAGGGGAGCAAAGCCCAGAACCTGAGAGACAAGGATGCTCTGGGGCCAGTGTCCTGGGAGGGTGGGGGAGGAGGGGAGGATAGCTGGTGAGTGCTCCTGGCAGGATGGAGGGGTGATGTTATGAGGTGGCACTATCTAGATATTCTGCAGCCTCCCCCTGAGGGCTTCTGAGGCTCTGGAGAGGAGTTTGAGTGTCTAGAAAGACAAAACTTGGGAAGGAATGAGGAGGTGAGAAGTGAGAGAGCATGCCTAAGGGCTTGGTGTAGCTGCGGTGGACGTAGGGAGGCTCCTGAGGCCCCTTCTCCCTGTGAAGAGGACCCTGCTCCCTCAGATGTCCAGGCAGTGGGTATGCCATGGCTTCGGATTCTCATGCCCCAGGGCCTAAGGTGCCCAGGCCTCTGCCATCACTTCCACATTCAGGTGCCCTGGCTGCCATGCTCGGGGGCTTAGAGAGGGATGTCCTATTGTCTAAGAAACCTTCACTCAAACACCTGAAATCTCCCATCTCCAGCCCCTCTCCCCCAGGTGCCCTGCTCCAGATTTGTATCTGGTGGCCCTGGGAGTACTGTGCTCTCAAGCAGCTCCTGAGCGGCTGTCAAGTGCCTGGGGGGACACAGCAGAAACCAAGAATTCCAGTCTTCGAGTGCTTTCCTGGGCTCCAGGGAAAAGAGGTTCTCCATCCTTTCCCTGCGCTGCCATCTACTCAAAAATTCTAGGACTGTATCCCAAGAAACCAGAAACACCAATCAGAAAGGATATATGCCCCTCTATGTTCATAGCAGCACAACTCACCATAACTAAGATTTGGAAACAGCCTAAGTGCCCATCAGCAGATGGGTGCATTAAAAAACTTTGGCACATCTACCCAATGGAATACTATGCTGCCGTAAAAAGGAAGGAACTCCTACCATGGATGGAGCTGGAGAGCATTATGTTGAGTGAAATAAGTCAGTTAGAGAAAGATAAATATCACATGCTCTCACTCATTTGTGGATTATAATGAACAATATAAACTGATGAACAAAAACTGATGTAGGGACAGAGAAGCATCAATCAGATGCTCAAAATTCAGAGGGAAGGTAGGGGAGCATGGGGGTGAGGGGGAGAGATCAACCAAAAGACATGTATGCATGCATATACGCATAAGTGATGGATGTGGACAACAGGGGGTGAGGGTGAGGGCAGGAGGGGAGAGATGGGGGAACATTGGGGGGATAAGGCACATTTGTAATATCTTAATCAATAAAGGAAAAATAAAAGAAAAACAAAAAAATTAAGCTTAAGCGAACAAGGAGAGCACTGGTTTGGCGTAGGGCAGAGCAGTATAATGGGCATATGGTCTCAGGAGGCAAACAGGGCTTGGGCTTTAATGCTGTGTGACCAGGGACATGGTTTAACTTCTCTGAACCTCAGCTTTCTCATCTATAAAATGGATATGATGGCAATATCAAATATTTTTGAACAGCACAGTCTCTGGCACATAATAAATACTTAGTAAATGTTGCTATTATTAAAAGGTTAGATATCTCTGGTTCCTAAAGCCTAACTCTTACCTCAAACTCTTCTTTCCTTTTTAGGGTGTCTTCTTCTAGTCCCACACCAATCCACATGGAAGAATCACCCTTGACAACAGCAATAGTGACTTCTGATGGGCCACTACACCTGGCTCTCAGGACATCTGCCACACCGCCTGCCCTCTGGGGCCTGTACTCATGTTAGGAAGCAGGGACAGCCCTAGCCAGTTTGGCTCAGTGGATAGAGCATCGGCCTGCAGATCAAAGCGTCCTGGGTTCCATTCTGGTCAAAGGCATGTACCTTGGTTGCAGGCTCCTCCTCGGCCTAGGCCCTGGTCGGGGCTCGTGTCTCTCATATCAATACCAGTATTTCTCTGTCTTTCCCTCTCTCTTCCACTCTCTCTAAAAATCAATGGGAAAATATCCTCGGGGAGAGGGGCAGGGGAGAAGAAGAAAGCAGGGACTCTGACCCCTTTCCTTGATCCCTTCTGGAAGAAAACACCAGTAAATAAAATAGGGCTGAATACACAGCAACAATAGTAGATGTCTAAGCATTAACAACCTAAGTAGTCAAAGACCACTGCCAGGTGATACCAGCTCCACATCATTTGGAATCTAGTCCACAAGCACCTATAATAAAGGCAGTGTGCGGACTCGCCCCTGAGACACGTCTCTGTCATACTTGAGCATAAAGTCGCTTCGGCCCTATGCCTGTGGTTCAAGTCTAACTTAGCTTCTCCTTCCGGCATCTACAAAGGGGACCTGCGAGGGGAGGGCGAGGTATGGCATCTACCTTCTGCTTCTCTCTGAAAGCTGAGGTGTCTTGGAGGCCTGGGCAGACTTCACTCATGCCCACCTCCCCCTCCGCTCTCAGAGGTTCCACAGTGGGGCACAGAGGAGAGCTAACAGGGAGGTGTCTCATGGGAGGGACAGAGCTCAGGGTCAGAGCTAAAAAAAATACTGGTTCAAATCCAGGGTCTTCCATGTTCTGGATGGTGACCTTAGGTTCTTCAAGCCTCGTTTCTATACCCAACATCATTATCAAACCTACCTCTGGAGATCATTGTGAAAATTAAACTTCATAATCTATAGAAAGTAATGGACTCCATGAGCAGGATGCCATTCTATCTCCCAGGTACAGCCATTTAAAGTGATAGTCCACCAGATGGGAGCAGAGGGCACAACAAGAGGGGAAAAAATGAGCCCCGAATGAAAAGGTGCCCACAGACCACCTCGCTCACTTCTGTAGGCCGTGCCTCCCTGTGTCGTACTGTCCATCAAGCCTGAGGACACTATTCTCTCCAGGACCTGTGGCAATAAATAAATATATCACTCCAAACCTAGACCCTCAAAGCCCACGGGACAGGGCCTCAGATAACATTGTAGGTCCAGGTAACAGTTAGCTTGAGATCCTTGACGTGTTGTAAGTGGCCAGATTCCTAAATCAACCTGATTCAGTGTTTCCTGTACATAGCCCTTCCCAGCTCTCGCCCCTATGTCACAGGCTCAGTCACAGGCCATCCTGTTGGGATCCCTCTACCCACAGAGGAAGAGTAGGAGTTCCAGTGCTCTCAGTTGCCTGGTGCTTGTGCAAAATGGTCGATCATAGCAGAAATCAGGCAGCTCAGGCCAAGGGTCAGACTGAGGACAGCTTCCCAGAGCATGCTGGTCCCCTGCAAAGCACTGCTCATGAGAAAGTCTTCCGGAGGCTTGGCTGCCCATCCTGCAGGCCATCCAAACTAAGGAGCAGAATAATGGTCCCAAAGGTGTCCACATCCTCATCCCCAGAATCTGAGAATGCGTCCCCTTCTACAGCAAGCGGGACTTTGCGAATGCACTTAAGGCTACACACCTTGAGATGGGAGACGATCCTGAGTCATCCCCAGTTTGCTCAATCTAAGCTCACAAGTTCTTGAAATCAGAGGACCATTCCTGTCTGAGGCTAGGAGCTGTAATGTGAAAAGGATGTGACTCTGAGCATTGAGGGTGGAGGAAGAAGAACACAAAGGGTGCAGCAGATTCGAGGCACTAGGAATGGCCTCCACTCACAGCTACAATGACATAGGAACCTTGATTTTAAAGCTTCAAGGACTTTAATTCTGCCGACAACCCAAAGGAGCAGAAAACAGATTCTCCCCTAGAATCTCCAGAAAGGCTCACGGCCCCGCCTCTGACACCCTAGGTTTAGCTCAGCAAGACCCAGGCTGGATTTCTGACTTAGAGACTGAAGAGGATAAGTTTGTGGCCATTTGGTATAGTAGCAATGGAAAACTATGGTAATAATATAATTATGGTAGAGCTACTAATAAAAACTTTTTGTCTCTCATACTAATCACCAGGCGCTGTGCCAGCCATTTCACATACATTAATCATACATCAGCCTCAACAATCATATAGGGTGAGGATTACTACTCCCATTGTATGGCAGAAAACAGACCAAGGCCACATGCTGAAACTAATTCAGTTCCAAGTTTGTGTGACAATACAGACCATCCCCATAAAAGTTCCCATAAAAGTTGAGCGAACTACCATTTTTTAAAGAAACAAAAAAGAGAGCTAACATCTATTACATATTACTAGACGTCATACACTGCACATGGTGCTTTATTTAGCCCCTCTCATTAGTTCCCTATGGTAAACTGTTATCTGCAGTTTACAGATGAGAAACTGAGTGTGAGAAAAGCTGAGTAATTTGTCTCAAGGGTCATAGCTAGTAAGAGAGATTCATACCCATACCTTCTGAACCCAAGGCCAACGTGTTCCCTAGCACCTATGATAAAGGCTCGAATGTGAGTGTACTCCACCTTCCTCCAGGAAACCATCCTATGGCTGCACAGTAAGATGGGCACTCACTCAAAATCCAGAGGAATGCACCACAGCCAGAGGCAGCAGACCCCCATGGGAGGGCGCCCCCGCCTTCACTGCTCAGACTCCAGGACCCCATACTGCCCTCTGGGAGAGCATTCCTCAGGCAGATGAGGAAGAGATTGATCACAGTGAGGGCGAACTCCCATGGAGACAAGCCATGGGTACTTTCGCTCATCTGCACCCCATTCCATCTCCAGCCACTCCACCTCGGTCCATTGGGCAGCCTGGATTCTCTTAGCCCTCTAGCTTTTTCCAAGTTGACTCCAAGGGGAATTAGCATTCAAGCACCATTTCCAGGTAAAGGTCCCTTTGGTTTCAGAAACCCTTTTGAAAGGTTCTCTCTTCTCCAGCCTCTGGCCCAAGGCTTTCGGTGGCTGCCCGGTTTGGGTGCCCCTCCAGTTCTCCTCCCACACGGGCGAGGGGGTGCAATGCGTCTCCGGACCCCTCCTAGCAGAGCCTCCCACCAAGCCCCTGGACTGCACACTTTCCTTTTCAGTCATGAGTGCTACCAACAAAGGGGTGATTTCTCTCCTCCCTGAGCAGCCTCTGCTCAAAAGACCATGTGCTACAAATAGGGTGGGGAGCACAGCTTGAAAACACAGGAGTGGCACCAGGCAGGGAACCTCCCAGTGCCGGACTCCATACCACAGGAGTCCGCAGACACCGTGCGAGCTGCTGAGGCTGTCGCAGCAGCACCAGCTCTGAGTGTTGAGAGCAGTCCAGCTGTGAAGAGCCAGGGCACATGCCACAGGCAAGGCAGAGACCCAGATGCGTGCTCTTTTACCCAAAGGTCAGCCAGCAGGGCTTGGTGGGAATGGGCTGACAAGAGGCTCTGAGCCCAGAGCAGGGGCCTGTGGTGGACTGGAAGCCCATGAGGGAAGTTCCTGCTGGCGCCCTCCACAGGGAGTGAGGGGCGCTGAGGAGCTGTGGTTCCTGTGCTCCCTGGAACATTGAAGGAGATGATGCTAATGCAAGTCTCAATGCCTCCGCAAGAGAGCCCAGTCAGGGCTGCAGAACCTGAGCCTCGCACAGCAGCACCGGCTGCCTCCCCAGCACTGAGCGTGGACATGCTGAACCTGACTGCTGTGGGCTGAACCTCCACAACAGGCATCAGTGTGCTCTGCTAGCTCAGCCCCTGAGCTGACTCAGTTCAATGGGAAGAAACACACCACAAAGATATAGAAGGGTCACCAGGTAGCCTGAAGGCTGTCAGCAGCCTCCCGCCATCCGGGTCCCCCACAGGCAAGGTCCAACCCCCATAGAGACTATATGGCACATGCTGCTCATCCAGACTAACAAGGACTATGTGTGACCACGCCTTGCTTGCAGCTGAGGTGGGTGGCTGGGAGGCGACATGCATCTCACTCACTCAGGCTCATCACGCAGGCCCTTGGCTCAGATCTGGTAATGGCTCCCCTCACTGCTCATGCATCTTGAATGCCTCCATCAGAGGCCACAGGGAGAAAGGAAACCCAGACAGTCCACACCAAGAGACAAAAAAGGATGAGCAGGGCCTCGTGTCTTTATCGGGTCTCCCTAAGCAACAGGGCCTAGTGAGGTCATGATGTAGATTAGGCGGATGGTGGCTCCCATGCTAAACTCTTCTGGAATGCCTCCCTGTGTGAGCAGAACAGACCAGAGGCTAAAACATTCTATCAGCGAATCCCAGGTTGAAAGGGGATTTAGAGGTCACAGGACCAACCCGAATTTGATGCTACAGTCCCTGTCCATCTATCTCTGCCCACTTACAGCTGTGGGACCTCAGTATCCATTTGTCTGGCAAACATTTTGTACATCAACCCAAAACCTCTCCAGAATTGTTAATGACTCACTCCCCTCCTGGACACACAGAAATGAAGAATGCCACCATGTCCGCTCTCCCACACCGCGTGCCCCTCTGCCAGGCAGGCCTTACTGAGAAGCAGCAGATCCCACAGGCCACAGCACGTATGAGGGCAAAGTGAGAGCCCAGGCAGCCCAGGCCACTGCAGCACAAATGCACACAGGTGGCCGCCTCCCACACGTATTGGGAAATCAGCCTCTTCTCTGTGGCTTTTAGTTAGAAAATAAGAGACCCATGCCTTCATCTCTGATACCCCAGCCACTGGGACCTTTTCCAGTTTCTTCCCAAAGGTCATTCAGGATATGTTTAAGAAAACAGCTTTCGTTGTCATTACTTGCCTGTCCTCTTTAGTTCGGCCTGGTTTTGTGAGAGCTTAGTTTTGACAAATTGGCCCTGGTAGCTTTTCGTCCTCATCCATCAATAATGTACAAGCAACAGGCTATTCAGGACCTACCACTATGGCTGTCTCCTGGCTTAACTTGCACATCCTGTAGCTATCTGAGAGGCATCCTTTATTCTCTTCCCCTTTTCTTTATTCATTTCAGAGAGAGGCATTGCTGAACACTTGCTGTGTGAGACAGTGAACGCTCCACCCTTCACTCACAGCAACTCATTTCATGCTCCCGAAGCTCCAAGAGGCACCTCTTGTCACCTCCATTGGAATGAGCTGGGTGGGTGAAGCAGTTTGCTCCAGGCCACACCACCTGGATGCAACCAAATCTTTAGACTTTACAACCCATTTTTCCTTCACTTTCCTGAGCCCATGGATGTGAGGGCATTTCTAAGGGTATCATCTCCCAGAGGTGAGTGCGCTGCTAACGGAACCCTGGCAGCTGGATGTCCATGCACCGCGGCCTCAGCTAGAGAGGCCAAATGTGTTATCCAGGCCCCGCCCCACACCTGCCTGATGTGTTGATGCTACCTCCGGGAACAGGGCTCTGCCCCCACAAGCAAGCTCTGGACTGTAAGTCTGTGTATGTCTGCATCCGACAGACAGCCTCTGTGCCCTTAGGATAGTATGTGTAGGTTAAATAATCAAAGAAAAGCAAGGGGCTATGTTAGCAGTAATGCTCCATCCTTACATCTGTCACCAATGAACACAGTGCTACATGTGACTGCTGTGACCCAGGGCTATCCCCACAGCCAGGGTGCACTTGCTGCCACAGAGCGAGGCAAAGCAGTTTAGATTTCAGTGCCTCTGCACTGGGGATGGTTCTGTCAAATCTCCAGCTGCACTGCCTTCCCTCGCACCTGCAGGTGTCTGGCCTGGGTGAGACACCTGGCTTAGCACCTGGCAGCGAGTGGGGCTTTCCCAAGGGGGAGTGGGATGGCGACCATTGATTATGGTTTAGCACCACATCCTCAGTGCTGGTACTCAAAAAATTCTCTCTCTCTCTCTCTCTCTCTCTCTCTCTCTCTCTCTTCCCCCCCCCTTCCTCCTCTCCCTTCCTCCCTCTCTCTCCTGTTTCCACCAGGATATCTGCCTCTGTTGGCACAGGTACGACCAGAAGAAAGTACTTTAAAACAATGACAGCAAGCATGTTCTTGGACCCAGGTCTCCGAAGGCCATGGACGCATCTGCCCTGACACGCACTGAGTCTGTGCAATACTCCACTGCACTGGGTGCTGTGTCAGTAGGTTGCTCTCCTACAGTTCAGCGACTGGTGGGAAAATACCATGACTATTACAGCACAACCAGTACGTGCTGAAACCAGGAAAATGGGAGAAAGGTAGGAAAAAGAGGAATTCTCCCTGTGAAACATGCGGTGAAATGAGGGTGGGCTATTTCAACCAGTACTGGGGTGGGGAGGGAGGAGGAGTTTTGAGACCAAAGATGGGAGTGGGAAGAAGAGCTCTCAGGCAGGAGTGGAGGCACCCCAGGGAATCTTCCAGATGACCTGAGACAGGAGCAGGCTGAAAGCCTAGTGTTCCTTAGCTGGACTGACAAGTACTGAGTCCTTAATGTGATCGGGGCGAGGGTAACATTTACTAATGTGAGAAACAGGACTGGAGGAACCCACAAGAGACAACTGCTGCCCGCCCACTGCGGACAGTGATGATGCTGCCCTAGTGCTGAGGGCGTGGCTGGTGGCTCAGGAGAGTGGAGTGTGCGGCTGGAGGAGCCAGGAGACCGCTGGGTCCCAGGCAGGATGCCTGCGCCCTGGCCACCTGCCTGCTCTGTTACCTTGGCCAAATCACTGCCCTCTTTGGGCCGCCTTCCTCATCTGTGAAGGTAGCAGGATGGGAAACGCTGTCCTTAGAATCCACCGTTGCCCTAAGGAATGATGCTCCCTTTCAGTAATGAGGCCGGCGAGATAGTGGCGTCTTCTCAGAACATTTATTATCGTGTGCTCCCAAAGTCACCACTCAGAGGACTAAGAGGAACAAAAGCAAACTCAAAAGATGTTTTGATCAGTGACTGGAGAGGCTGACATGTGTGAGAGTTTGGGGAGTTTGGGGGCAGTCTCACCGTCATAAATAAAACCCCTTTTTCTTACCCCAAACTTCATTCTATAGCTGGGCACTGTGCTAGAGGTCAGGACTGCATCGCTGCCTGTGCCTCACTGAGTGAAACTGCAGCCCCAGGCAGGGCCATGGGTCTGACTGCCTTTCCACAAATAGCCATATTATGCCACGGAGGAGCTGGCTGAGGGTGGAGACAGTGGGCTCATCATCTGAGCCTCCTGGGCCCTACGCATCGCCTCGCTCTCGAAGCCATCGACTCTGAGGCCAGAGGTTGGAAGAAACCCCAGATAAAAATAAATGAGGGAAAAAGGGACCCAGGGCAAGGGGAGATGTGCCGACAGACGCTCAAGGACCAGTAGTGCTGGTTCAGCTGTGTGCAAAGCTGCTGCTGCTAAGCATAGCTGAGATGCCAGGCAGACAGGGGAGCCGAGACAGGCGACAGTTTGCAGCATCTGGAAAATCTAGATGCCTGCCAAGCAGTTTGCAGCCACTGGTAAGTCCCACCTTCCCTCAGCCTGGGACGCCAGTGGGCCAATAGCTTAAGTCACCCCACTCAGGGAGACATAACAGAAGCCCAATTAATGCCATTTGCCAACCACACCCAAGGACAGATGGAGTTAGGGAATAAATCTCATTTGGGTACATCAGCATAAAAATGATGAGCATTCTATTGAGATCTTCCCCTAAAACCTCCCTAAATGCCCAGCCTACAACACCCCTAAATGAAGGTCTAGCTCCGCTCTCCATCCTAGGAGCACGCCTGCACCCCCACTCACCTCCTTCTTCCCTCACAGGCACTTATCTCATAACCTTACAAGATCCCACAAGGCTTGCAACCAGGGCAGCAGTGGGAAGCGGCAGCTGGTCCCAGGCAACCCCCCCACTCTGTCCCCAAGGCTCCTGTTTCTCTGACTTCCCAGTGAGCCGAAGCAGCTGGCCCAGGCTCCTTTCCCATCTGCCCTGTTCTACGTCCCAGCTGCAATAAACACCCTCTACAATTTGCTGCATTTGTGTATGTGAGGGTGCGCTCCCACAATCTCTTCTGCTGGGATATGTTTTTTGGAACCCATATCATTATAAGCCTTGTCTCATCACTCGGGGCAGCTGGCGGAAGCTGCAGAAACAAGTCAAGGTGAATCCCGGGCCGCCTAACCCCACCCCCTCCACCCCGCTCCCCTGCGCACTCTCCTCCCTTGACCGACTGGCGCACCTACCTCCAACCCTATAATTCACATATATAAGGGAGCTCAATCATCCCTGGGGTAACACCACACACTGGGTCCGCCTGCTGTAGGGAAGGCAATAAAATCTCTTAAACTCTCACAACATCGCTTGGCCTGGCTTCTTTAGGTGCAGACCTAACAAGTGTTGTAATATTTTTCCTGACAAAGTCAAGAATCCACACCTAGCAGCCAGGTGGCCAAGGGCTAGCGCCTGTGTTTCCATGACCTGATTCTCCTCCTGTCCCCACTTGTCCCCACCTGTCCTCTCCTGTCCCCGCCAGCCTCCCTCCCTGTTCCCACTTGTCCCTCCCTGTCCCCGCTTGTCCCTATCCCACTGCAGATCCTCACTGAGCTGGAGACACCTTCTTTCCAATTGGAGGCTCTGGGAGAGTTAGAGCTCCTGGCTCCCAGGTAACCACGAAGACAGTAAAAGGGGTCCTGGCAGGGCTGGTTTGGTTTTTCTTCCTTTCTCTCTGTTGGTCTAGCTCTGCTCTCTGGCCTCTGCAGGAGCTGAGGCCCCACTTTGCCTGGCTGGGCAGCGGGGCCTGGAGTGGCCAGGCATGAACCAAAACTGAGTCCAGCAGAGTCTTGAGGAACTGGACAAGCAACGCTCCGAGTGTGGGCTTGAGAGCCTGAGATGCCCTGGAAGCCCCGTTGCTTGTACAGCCACAAGAAAGGAGCTGTTGGCTGACTGCCTGCTCCTCCAGGACAACGAGGGTCCAGGGGCCAGGCCCCAGGCGCTGCCAGCTCCACTCCATCAGTTTCTGCCTCCCACGGGTGACAAATGGAAATTGATGGTTACACTTTATCAGCTCCTTAGAGGAGGGGAACACCTTGCAGCAAATGCTGAATAACTGTAGGCATCTTAGAAATTACGCATCTTAAGGATGTGAACCATTTTGCATCGCTGCTAAGCAAAAGTAAATTGGGTTTTGGAGTTTCAGTGGAAATGAAGCATGAACGCAGAGTGGTGAGCCCAGGGCGGGGTGAGGAGACTGAGTCACGTGTCCCACCCATCGCTGCTGTGGACCTGAGAGCATGTGCCACCAGGTAACCTGGAGCAGCTAGAGCAGCCCCACCCACCTCGGTTTCCTGATTATTCCAACTTCCGAGACCTCAGGGCAGTCCGGACCCTAACTGGGGGGATTTGGGAGCTTTAAGCCAATTCCCTGGGACTCAGCGTGCTGACAGCTTCACCCTAAATCAGCCTCTAACCCTTTCAGGAGGAAGTTTAGCATCCAGGATCCTACGTTGCTTATAGTGTTTACTCCCCACCTTCTCCAGGTGTGAATCTGCCTGGACACCCTGCCTGATGGGTCCCTTCAGGCTCTTCCCCAGTCCCATCCCTCGGCCCCGTGGTCGGGCAGGACTATGTGACAACAGCCCACCTGCCTGGATGACTTCCCACTGACTTACCCACATTGACCCTTTCCCATATACACACAGATGTCCCCAACCCCTCACCCCCATTTGCCCAGGACATCAGATCCCAACATGGTGTCTGCTGGGCTGAAATGTCTTCTGTCCCTGCGGCTGGGACTGTGTGCCCAGGACCCAGATCAGTAGTGCCTCCACCTGCAGTTGTAAGCCTCGCTCAGTTCTGGGGAGGAGCCTGAAGCTTCGCAGGTGGTAGAGCTGAGCCCCCCACCTGGGATGGAGTGCGGCTGAGACCGCCCACAGTGAATAGAACAAGTAGGAGGGTGTGGACACATCAATGAGGCGAGCTGGCTCCACACCAGAACAAGGCCAGGGAAAGCAGATGCCAAGTCCAGGGCCCACCACGCAGTAAGCCAGGGGCACCCCAAGACTCCCTGGCCTCTTCCCAAGCACACCCCAAGGAAACATTCTTCCATTGATCAAAGATAAGATCACCTCTCTTCTCTGATCTCCCAGCACTTGGCATCCCCAGGGCCATCCCTCCTTCTCCTCAACTAACAGCTGCCCCTTTTTTGGGCTGGGCTGTTGGTCACAGGCTGTAATGGAGACTTAGCAGCATCATTATCCTCATCACAGTGGGCACCTGTCAGAGGCTCCACCCACACCAGCCAGACCCAGCCAAACTTGAGGGGACATAGTAGAAGGTCCCCTGTGGACACCTGGGGTGCTGAGAGGGAGCATCACCTGGGCCAGCAAGCCCTGGGGTGACAGCTGAGCAGCACTTACCAATCCTCAGGGCGTGGGGACTGCAGGCCACCATCACAAGCCACACAGGAAGCAGCACCAGAGGTGCGGAGACTCGGGGCATCTTCTAGGAATCCTCATGGAGCCCGCTGCCAGCCTGGGCATGACATGACTCTGCAAGACAGGGCCGGAATGATGAGGCCTGCATCCCTGCCAGAGCTGCCCCCTCAGCCCGGTGACCACCCCAGCCTCTGCTCTGGCCTCTGGCCTCCCTCTACAAGCTCAGGTTCGAATCCTTCCTCCCAACATGGGGCAGGCAGTGCTCTGGGGCCAAATGGTTCACAGGGCTCCACTTTTTAAAAAACTCCAGTTTAGGAGGGAGGGAGGGACCTTCATCTGCCATGGAGTGGCAGGGCTGTGCCCTCGCCCGGCTGCACACGCTGCTGCCTGGGAGGCGTGGGAAAGGCCGGTTCAGCCATCCTCCTGCACCCACTATGCCTTCATGAGGAGCCTCCTGATCCCTCAGCCTGTCCTGGGAAGTGGAATCACGGCCTAAGGCAAATAGAAGCTGCCCTGCTCCCCTGGCTACCTGGCTGAGGAGGGACTGCTCCCATGTCAGCTCCTCCCCAGTCCCATGGGTAGAAGCACTCCCCCAGGTGTCAGCAGTTTCCACACCTGCTCCTGCCACCTGCGGAAAGCGACCCTCCCCATCCTGCTCCCAAACCCCTGGGCAGGGGACCTCTGATGTCAAAGCAGAACCTCCCAGGGCTGCCTCCGGAGGGCAGCAGGGCATGTCCTCCACTGAATCCTTTCCAACTCTTGAGGCCAGAGTCTGGAGCTGCTGGCTCGGCCTCCTCGTGGAGTGCAAGTGGCTGGTGAGCACCAGGCCCTGCTACTCCTGGGTCACTCTGGGCCAGGAAAACAGTATTAACACAGCTCTCCTCCCACCACCCACACGGACACTCCATAGGAGCGTGGGCCAAGACAGGCCCGTCTTCTCTAACAGCTACATCCAGAGGCCGAGCACGTTTTAAAAGGCTTCAGCTTCATTGGGCTTCAGGAAAATGCCAATTTAAACCACAATAGGGTACCAGTTCACACACACTAACTGCCTTTTTAATAACACAGTGCCAGGTGTCACAGGAGATGGGCCACCAGAACCCTCGTGTGGTGTCCCTGAGAGCACACGGTACAGCAGGTTTCCTGGAGCTGCTCACCCCAGGACCAGCAGCTCCTCCCATAGCTCACACCCCAGGACCAGCAGCTCCTCAAGGAGCCCACATGCAATGGAAACATAAGTGTGTGCCCACCAAGGACAGACAGAAAGTCCACAGCAGCACCCTCAAGACCCCCAAACTGGAGACTAGCCAGAGGTCTAGGAGCAAAGTGGAGAAATGTCACAAACGGAATGGTATGTGGAAATGCAAATGACTAATGATGAATCTCACAAACATCATATTGAGCAACAGAAAGCAGGCACAGAAGAACATGTGCAGTGTGATCCTGTCTCACACAGTACAGAAGCCGCTGGACAGGAGCCTGCGCTGCCAGCAGCCACCCTTAGGGGAGAGCAGTAATGGAGGGGGCCTGCAGGGGTTGTCTGCGGGTGCCAGTGCCATTCTGTTTCTCACTCTCAGTGCGGGTAACATAAGTGTGTCACTTTGTGAAAATACATTGAGCTAAATGCTTGTGGAAACATCACTTTCTACGAGTTGTATTTCAGTAGAGCTGTGTGAATGACGCCCTCCCCCTGAGGAGGAAAGCTGGTTCTGCAAGGAATGTTAGGCCATTAAACCAAACAAAGCACTGTCCCCTGGTAGGTAAGGCAGGGGGCCTTGTTTTTGAGCCCTTCAGGGCCTTGGGGGGAGGGAGTCGCTCGCTCTGGATTTGGGATTTTTGTCCCCGGAGACCTTGTGCGTTATTAAAACTGATTTCTCCACCTCTTCAAAGCGTCGCTTAGTTTTTTGGTCTTTCTGCAACACCCCGACCCCACACTCAGTGCCCAGTTCAGCTCACAGCTCCTGTGCAAACCGGTCCCTCCCCCAGGAGCTCCTCTCCAACCCCCACCCCCATGCTGGAGGCAGGGACTCTCAGGCGCCATAGGCGGCCTCCTTCCCTCTGTGGTTGCTGTTTATATGTCTGTACCTGGGATGCCTGTGGGCTTCATAGGGACAAAAACTGTTTCCAGCTACTGTTGTATCCTCAGAGTTTACTTACACAAAATATTTGTTATGAATGGAAGGCCTCAAGCAAGTGTTTGCTACAGGGAGACAATGGAACATAAAGGGCCAAGACAACCATGCTGTTGGCGAATCCAGTCTAGAACCTCCTTCATCCTTGGTGCTGGTGCCAGGGTGTGTGCAGGGGTGTAGGCAGGGGTGTGTGTAGGAGTGTGTGCAGGGGTGTGTGCAGAGGTGTAGGCAGGGTGTGTGCAGGAGTGTGTGCAGGGGTGTGTGCATAGGTGTAGGCAGGGGTGTATGCAGGGGTGTAGGCAGGGGTGTGTGCATAGGTGTAGGCAGGGGTGTGGCAGGGGTGTGTGCAGGGGTGTAGGCAGGGGTGTGGCAAGGGTGTAGGCAGTGTTGTGTGCAGGGGTGTAGGATGGGGTGTGTGCAGGGCTGTGTGCATAGGTGTAGGCAGGGGTGTGTGCAGGCATGTAGGCAGGGGTGTGTGCAGGGGTATAGGCAGGGGTGTGTGCATAAGTGTAGGCAGGGGTGTGTCAGGGGTGTGTGCAGGGATGTGTGCAGGGTTGTGTGCAGGGGTATAGGCAGGGGTATGTGCATAAGTGTGTG
>PVJC01011972.1:0-40536 GCA_004026665.1 Murina feae | reverse complement strand
GGCAAGAGTTGTTTCAGTGGAGCTTTTATGCTCACTGCATCTGCCCCGAGTGTGTTCCTTGTGGATCTGTTTTGTTTAGGTTAGTCCCACTCTGGCCACTGGGTGAGGCTGGCTCCTGTATCTTTAAGGAGGCGTTGATTAAGCCTCTGCCCTAGGCTACTCAGTCTTTTATCTGCAAAAGCCTCTGACGCAGCTTGGGGGGGGGCGGGGCCTCGGGGAGTTTGCAGGGCAGGGCGGAGCAAATAGCTATGGTGCTTTTCAGCCCTGCGCTGAGAGACACCAGGTCTCTGTGTCCCACGGTAATTGCTGCAAGCAACGCTGAGAGAAACCCACTTTGGGTTTCCTCCCGGTGCCAGTCAGTCCCCCTTCTCCGGGTGTCTGGGTCCTCAGAAACTTGCTTGGAACTGGAGTTCAGAGCCGCTGGGGACTTGTGGCTCTCTCCGTTTTGGAAAAGAACCGCATCCCCCGGCGCCAGCCCTTCCCCGAGCCCCGTGCGCACACCTCCGTACCTCTGTACTTTGCTTCCGCTGCTCCTCTGAGTCTCAGACTCTTCTCTAGTTGTAGGATTTTCACTCAGCCAGCCTTCCTGTGAGTGCGAGTGGTGTCCGTGTGTTCTTTTCGTAGTTTTTCTGAAATAGTTGTTCACGGCTGCATTTACGGTGTCTACCCTATGCCGCCATCTTGTTTCTCCTCTGAAAAACATTCTTAAAACAAATTCAAGTATGTCTCATTGACAACCACACTAGGTTCTAGGACTGTGTTTTTAGTTACCAGCTCACTATTCTTAAAAAAATCTGATTGTTTTACTTTGATCTACACTATATTGCTCATGCTCACTTAGACCTACTCAATGTATTTCTTCTCACCATCCTTTATCCAAAGTTCACTTTATAGAAGGTTAAAATAGCCCTGCCAGTTTCTCTAAGTGGTTAGAGCATAGGCCCTCAGACCGAAGGGTCACAGGTTCAATTATGGCCAAGGGCATGTACCTTGGTTGTAGGTTCAATCCACTACCCCAGTCAGGGTGTGAGCAGGAGGCAGCCAATTGATGTGTCCTTCTCAGGTTGATGTTTCTCTATCTCTCTCCCTCTTCCCCCTCCCTTCCAATCTCTCTAAAAAAGTCAGTAGAAAAAATATCCTCACTCCCAGGTAAGGTTCTAAAAAAAGGTTAAAATGTCATAGTGCTCATCTTCTTTCTTACATAATTCTTCTCTATTTCTCTAATACTTGTCCCAGGACTCATAGTAAAGAAAAACTACCACCATCACTTTGGGGCCTGCTCCATATAATTTCTCCAGGTTTTTCATCTAGGACTTTTGTGAAATGTCACATTAATAAACATATTCCTACTACTCAGCCATAAGAAAGGATGAAATAGCACCATTTTCAACAACATGGATGGACCTTGAGGATATCATGCTAAGCGAAATAAGTCAGACAGAAAAAATCAAGAACCATATGATCTCACTCATATGTGGGATTTAAATTGAAAGCAACAAATGAACAAACAAAACAAACAAAAACTCAATACACAGATAACAGTAGGGTGGTTACCAGAGGGAAAGGGGTGGCAGGTAGTAAAGGGCAAAGGGGTCAAATATATGATGGAAGGTGATCTGACTTTGTGTGGTAAACACACAATACAATATACAGATGATGTATATTAGAATTGTACACTTGATTGAAGCCTATATAATTTTTTTATTTTTAATCCTCACCTGAGGATATTTATTGATTTTAGAGAGAGAGAAAGAGAGAGACAGAAACATTAATGTGAGAAACATTGATTGGCTGTCTCCCATATGCACCCCCACTGAGGAAGAATGCACAGTCTAGGTATGTGTCCTGACTGGGAATCGAACCTGCAAACTCTTTGGTGTATGGGATGATGCTCCAACCAACCAACCAACCAACCAACCAATCAACCAACCAACCAAGCCACCTGGCTGGGACAAAACCTATATAATTTTATTAAACAATATTACCCCAATAAATTTAATTAAAAATATTCTCTATGACAGTATTTTATTAAATGGAGGATTTATCTGTGCATGGACCAAGAAATTAGAATTTCATGACCAGATATAATAATATAGCTATAATATAAGCTATATATATAAAACTCTAATATGCAAATAGACTGAACGGTGGAACAACCGAACAACCAAACAACATAGCATGTCACTATGATGTGCGCTGACCACCAGGGGGCATGCACAGAACATGGTGGGCATTGGCAGCAGGTGGCAGAACATGGAACATGGCAGGCATCGGCAGTGGCAGGATGGTGGAGAGGTGAGTGGGGGTGCCAGACCAAGATGGGGTGCTGGTTGCTGTCATTGGGTGAGCCTCTGGTGATTACTGAAAACTCTTTGCTCCCGTGTGCCACAGTCCCGCCGGGTGCTTGCACCTGCTGCTGGCACCCAGCGCCAGCTCCGATTGCTCGGTCCCATTAGTGGGTGCAAGTGGTGGCTGCTGGCCCAAATCACCCTTCAGGACTTTTATACTTCCCCCTGCTTCTGAGGGGTGATCGGAGCCAGCAGCTGCCTCTTGCACCCACTGCCAGCAATGGCTCCATTTGCAGCCGCTCCTGGTGCCAGAGCCTGCACAGGTCCTGATTGCTCCTGGTGCCATCAGTGGGTGCGAGCAGTGGCTGCTGGCCCTGTTCGCCCCTGAGGGCTTCTCTACCTCCCCCTGCTCCCGAGAAGCGGTTGTGGATTGTGGCAGCAGCTGCCACTTGCACTCACTGATTGCACCATCCCCACTCACACCTGCTGCTCGTGCTGGCCCCAATTGCTCCGTGCTGGCAGCGGGTGTGAGTGGGGCTGGCGCCATCAGAGCATGGGAGTGGTGTTGGTGGGAGTGGGGCTGCAGGCAGACAGGGAACTGGGGCCACGGCAGGAGGGGGCTGGGCCTGGGCATGGAGAATGGGCCGAGATCCACCCCTGTGCCCCAGCAGCCTCGCAGCCCACAGTTCCTTTCAAGGTGTATGAATTCGTGCACTGGGTCTCTAGTCCTATATAATAAAAGCCCAGTGACAGAATGGTGGAATGTCCAGAATGACCAGTCAACCAATCACTATAATGCACACTGACCACCAGGGGCAGACACTTAATGCAGGAGCTGCCCTTTGATGGTCAGTGTGCTCCCACAGTGAGAGCACCACTTGGCTGAGTAGCTGCCCACAGCTGCATGGCTGACTGGGATGAGCGGCACTCCCATGGTGGGCCGATATCTGCAGGCCACGCCCCCCATCAGTGCATGAATCCCGTGCACTGGGTCTCTAGTATGACATAATATGATATACTATATGTTATAACTGTAATAGAATAAAATAGAGTAAAATAGAAGAGAATAAAAAACAAGGGTATGTCCTATGAATCAATGGTAAGTATTGGTCCATGGATATTTTCTATATATATTGGACATATGCTGTGTATATCTGTGCAATGATGATCTAAAAATCTAAGGATTACTGTCTTAGGAATGCCTGCAGTACACCGAGACTTGCCAACTTTTCCTGTTAATAACAATTGACTTGTGAGCTATTTTTATGATTATGAACCCTCTCTTTGAGATGAAAACATCAAAGACTCACTGAGATGAAGCTTTGAGAGCAGTGGAGGCTTATCCTGTGAATTTGTTATTAGGGATACAGTGGGAGGACAAGTGGCTGGGAGACTCACAAGTTCTGTTCTCCTCATATAACTCGTCCAATGATGTTCAGACAATGATCCAGGCATCTTTGACCCCACTACAGAAGTCTTATTCACTCTATTCAAAATGGCTTTTGTGACAAATGTTGTTTTAAGTCACATACTAGGTGGCAATGGCTTGTAGAGGCAAGGACTAGAGTGAAAAAGAAGTGTTCAATCCTCAGGTAGTGGTTGAGGCATAGGGAGCTGGTGGTTTCAAAGATTTGGGTAGGTAGCATGTGTTTAATATGATTGAGAAAGATGCAGTATGCCAGATTTACTCCCAAAGACTGCTTATTTTGTGTAGTGAAAGGACTACTCATTTCTTGTCAAATAAATTTTTTATTTAAAGCCACTTCATATCTATTAATGTTGTTTATCTCCTTTAATTTTGTCCTACTTGTCTGAACTGTATCAGTTAAGAGCAAAAAAAAAAAAAATCCATGTTGTTAGGAGGAGATACTTAATCACTGGTCTCAGTTTTGTAAAGAGAAACTTATGTCTTAACATTTCCACAGTATTATATGTAAAAGGGTGAACAGTTTCACCCTGAAGAACCCACAGGTTCCATGAGCCATGTGCCACCATATAGATCCGAAGCCAATCATTATTTGATGAAGGGAAGAGAGAATGAAATAAGAAGAAAAAAGACAAAAACTACAATATCAGAAATGAAAAAGGAGAAATTATAGAGCCTATGACAGTAAATAGATAAAACAATTTTAAGGCAAAAGTAATATAAAATTTTTAATAAAAAACTTCCTAGAAAGAAAATATCTATCTCATATATGCTTGACTGGTGACTTGATACCTTATCAAAATTACATAAACCTATGTGAACATTACAAAAAAGGAAATACTTGTAAAATTATTATGAATTTTAATAATCTGCATTCCCAAAATTAGTAAGGTCATTAAAAGAGAAAAAAAATAAAGGCTATCTTTGTGAACACAAATATAAAAATCCTGAAAAAATTTCATTCCTTTATATATCTGTATATCTATGTAGAAAAACCCATCATGGTCAAGTGGAATGTATTACAGAGGTGTAATGTTATTTCAGCATTAGAAAATTGATCCATATAATTCATCACATTGAGAAAATGCTGGATTTCATTTGAATAAAAGTAAAAGCTATTCATGATAAAACGCTCAGCAAGTCAGGAATAATAGAAAATGCCTTAATGTAATAAAATGTCTATGAAAATCCTAGGACAAGTATCAGACACAGTGGTAAATACCATTCACACCGGAAAAAAGAAAGGCTTGTACACTATCACAACTTATATTTTAAATGATACTGGAGGTTCTAGCATCCTATATAATAAAGAGGTAATATGCAAATTAACTTTCATGCCCTCACAAGATGGTTGTCTATGACCAGGCTTGCAGGGGGGTTAGTGAGGGACAATCAAACGACTGAACAGCAGGCTGCTTGGGGCAACAAGGAAGTGGGGGAGGGTACGAGGAGGGGAAAAGCATGAGGGGCGACCAGACCAGCAGAGGGCGCAGTTGGGGGTGACCCGGCCAGCAGGTGGGGCAGTTGGGGGCGATCAGGCTGGTGGTGGGGGAGAGCAGTTGGAGGTGATTAGCCTGTCAGGGGACAGTGAGGGCAACTAGGCCAGTGGGAGAGGGCAGTTGTGGGTGCCCAGATTGGTAGGGGGGCAGTTAGGGGTGACCAGGCAAACAGGGGGTGTCAGTTAGGAGCGACCAGGTTGGTAGGGAGGGGGGCATTTGGGGGCAACTTGGCTGGCAGCAGGAGGCAGTTAGGAGTGATCAAGCTGGCATGCAGAGGCAGTGAGGGGTGATCAGGCTGGCAGGGGTGGGCAGTTAGGGGCGACCAGGAAGGCAGGCAGGTGAGCAATTAGGAGCCAGTGGTCCAGGATTGTGAGAGGGATGTTCGACTGCCAGTTTAGGCCCAATCTCAAGGATCGGGCCTAAACTGGCAGTTGGACATCCCCCAAGGGTGCACACTGGGCTGAAGGCCGTCCCCCTCAAGCATGAATTTCATGCACCAGGCCTTCAGTATACAGTAAGGCAAGACAAATGAAAGGCACAAGTTTGGAAAAGAAGAAATAAAATAGCTTTACTTACTGATAACACAACAGTGCATAATTTTGTGTGTGTATATGTTATTATTTTTCAACTACAGTTGATATTCAATATTATTTTATATTAGTTTCATTTGTGCAGCATAGTTGTTAAATATTTATATGATTTACATGTTGATTGCCCTGATACATCTATTACACACCTGGAATCATACATAGTTGTTACAATATCATTGACTATATTTCTTATACTGTACTTTACAGCCCAATTATTATTTTGTAAAGACTATGTACTTAGCTTCTTAAAGAATCTAAAAATAAACCAGTATAAATAATGATTTAGCAAAGTTTCTGGATTCAGTGTCCATTTATAAAATATCTATTGTGGATTAAGGAGACTTAATTAAGTATAAACTTTTTCCATGTTCGTAGAATGGAAGAATTGATATTATTCTTTTGAAAATTGATGTGTAGATTCAAAGCATTTCAATTAAAATTTCTAAAACATTGTTTTTGAAACTGATAAGCTGATTTTAGAATTTAGATGGAAATTTGAAGGACCTTAGTCAAACAAAAAACTCTTAAAGAAGAAAAATAGAAGACTAATAATATCAGATTTTAAAACTTATTATAAAGCTACAGTAAGACAGTATAGGGTCCTACAGGTACAAAGATAGACAAATAGAACAAAAGAGTCCAGAAGAGACTCACATGCAGTATTTGTCTTTCTCTGCCTGATATTTCACTTAGCATAATACCCTCTAGGTCTAACCATGTTGTCACAGATGATAAGATTTCATTTCTTTTTATGGTTGAGTAGTATTCCATTGCATATATGTACCCCATCTTCTTTATCTATTCGTCTATTGCTGGACACTTAGGTTGCTTCCATATTTTAGCTATTGTAAATAATGCTTCACTAAACATAGGGGATGCATATGTCTTTTCAATTAGTGTTTTCATTTTTTTTTTGGATAATACCCAGAAGCTTGTTGGTATGCTATATCTATTTTCATAGTTTTTTGAGAAATCTCCAGACTGAAACTAATAAAACCAATATGAAGTTGTATACCAAGTATACTTAAATAAAAAATAAATTTTAAAAAATTCAAAATGACTAACATATATGTAGTCACTTAATTTATAGCAAAGGCAAAAGGGTGGATTATGGCCTACCCCCCCCCCCCCCCAGTAAATTGTGAGAAGTTGAGCACAGAAATAAAATTAAATAAATAATAGAAATACAAACATTGACCTACTTTTCACTAAGCAAAATGTGAATTAGTGGAAGATTATAGTCTACATGTGAGAACTAAAATAATGAAGCTTCCGGAAGAAAGCATAGGAGGGAATTTTTAGACTCAAAACATGGGCAATATTTATTTAATAGGACACATAATCACAGAAGAAAAACTTATAAATTAAACTCTATTAATATTAAGTATTTCTTTTAAAATACATTATTAAGAAGGTAAATAGACATGCCACATACTAAGAGATTATATATATATATATATATATATATATATATATATATATATATACACACACACACACACACACATACTAGAAGCCCGGTGCACAAAAATTTGTGCACACGGGGGTGTCCCTCAGCTTGGCCTGTGCCCTCTCACAGTCTGGGACCCCTTGGGGGATGTTCACCTGCTGGCTTAGGCCCTCTTCCTGGGGGGATAGGGCCTAAGCTGGCAGTCAGACATCCCTCTGGCAGACTGGGAGCCCTTGGAGGATGTCCACTTGTCAGTGGGGAGCAGGCCTAAGTTACAGTTGGACATCCTTAGTGCTGCTGAGGAGGCAGGAGAGGTTCCCACCACCACCACTGTGCTGCAGCCATCAGCCTGGCTTGTGGCTGAGCAGAGCACCCCCTGTGGGAGCGCACAGACCACCAGAGGGCAGCTCCTGCATTGAGCATCTGCCCCCTGGTGGTCAGTGTGTGTCATAGTGACCAGTCATTCCCAGTGGTTCTGCCGTTAGGGTCAATTTGCATATTACCCTTTTATTATATAGGATATATGTTTAAATATATTTTATTGATTTTTTTACAGAGAGGAAAGAAGAGGGATAGAGATAGAGTTAGAAACATCGATGAGAAAGAAACATCAACCAGCTGCCTCTTACACACTCCCTACTGAGGATGTGCCCGCAACCAAGGTACATGCCCTTGACCAGAATTGAACCTGGGACCCTTGAGTCCGCAGGTTGATGCTTTATCCACTGAGCCAAACCAGCTAGGGGAGGAGATAATATTTTAATGCCTATTTCTGACAAAAGATTCATTTTAAGAACCTATAAATAATTTCTCAAAAAAGACAAAATATGATTTGAACAAGCACTTTCCAAGAAAGAAGATATCCAAATAACTAATGAAAAATAAAAATTTTAGTAATATAAACATTAGTAATCATCAAGGAAATGTAAATTTTAACCCAAATACCACTTCAGGAACTACCAATCTATCCTATCTAATAAAAGAGTAATATGCAAATTAACTGTCACTCCATGACAAAGATTGTGGCGCCCATAGTGGTGGGGCAGGATGCTGGCAGCGTCACCCTGGCAATGTGAGCTCAGAAGGCATTGCCTCAGCAACCAGTGAGCAGTTCGTGCTGCCCTGGAGTGGGCAAGCCCCCAGTAGGCAGCCCCCAGAAGGGCCTGCTTGTGGGTCACTGTGGTGAACAGCAAGCAGGAAAGCCTGGCCCGCGGGTAGCATGCCACAAGGCCTGCTCCCAGTCGGTCTCTGGGGTGATTGGTGATCAGGCAAGCATGGCTGGCAAGCAGCACTCATCCCTGGCCACAGCTCAAGAAAGAGAACAATATGCAGGCGAGGCCAGGAGCCTGAGAGATCAACACAGAGGGGTGCCTGCACCAAGCCTCCACAGTGTGACTGGGGGCAGAACCCCAGCAGATAGACACACACACACACACACAAGGCAACTGCTCTGAGCCTCAGATGCGACTGGGGGCAGGCCCCCAGGGGGTCACACACACTCAGTCATACACATACACACATGGGGTGCCTGCTCCCAGCCTCCGATGCGGCTGGGGGTAGGTTCCTAGTGGGGTCACACACACACGGGACGCCTGCCAGACTAGGGCCATCAGTAGGATATCCATTGAGGAATCCCGCACTGTGAGAGGGAGCAGGATGGGCCGAGGGACCCCAACTTTCCCCCCATGCATGAATTTTGTGCACTGGACGAGAGTTTCCTCAGCCACGCCTGCCCACTCTCACATACTGGGAGCCCTCAGGGGGTGCCCTAATGATGGCTTAGGCCCGATTTCTGCTCCCCTTGGGGAGTGGACCTATGCTGCAGTCTGGCCTCCCTTTGTGGGAGGCGACCAGGCTAATCAGGGGAAGCCACCAGCCCCATCACTCTACTGCTACAGCCACTGCCAGTCACCAATGCCACCAAGGCATTTTCATCAACACGGACTCCAGTCCCTTCACCATGAAAAAATGACAATTTTCTTCAGGAATTTTCAAGATGTGTCTTTCATAGGATATGACATTTCTTTCTTTCTTTCTTTTTTATCCTCCCCTGAGGATATGTTTCCATTGATTTTTAGAGAATGTGGAAGAGAAGGGAAAAACAGAGAGAAACAACGAAGTGAGAGGAAAACTTTGGTTGGTTGTCTCCTGCATATGTCCTGACCTGAGCCCTGGCCAGGGAGGAGACTGCAACCTAGGTACATGCCCTTGGTCAGAATTGAACCCAGACCCTGCAGTCAGTAGGCTGAGGCATTATGCACTGAGCCAAACCAGCTAGGGCAGGATATGACATTTCTTAGCCCTCCAGCAGTGGACCTTCATTTTTTCCTCCTGGAGTGTGGTGGAAAAACCCTAGATCGTCTTTAAGGATTCTTATTACCCAAGTTACTAAGAATATTATCAGTGGCATACAGGGAGCTTAGCCAATGAGCAGTCAGAAAAGGTGTTTCCTCTGTAGTTCACTATGATCACTAGCTCCACCCCTGCCCCTCCAATCCCAGCTCCACTCTTGCCTAGGCCTGTAACCTCTGTCTGAGGATGCAGACCTGGGCAGGGGACCCCCAGAACCCTGCAATCACTGGCTTTGCCCCAGCCCAGGCCTACAGTCTCTGCCTGAGGCTGCAGGCCTGGCAGAAGACCTCCAAGCCCCTCTGATCACCAGCTTCACAGAGCCCAGGCCTCTGCGATCACTGGCTCTGATTCATTCCCCTGCCATCACCGACTCTGCCCTTGCCCCACTGGCAGCCTCTGGCCAAGGCTGCAGGCCTAGGCAGGGGACCCCCCAGACCCCTGCCATTGCCAGCTCCACCTTTGTCCCACTACAAGCCTGGGCAGAGGACCCCCAGACCCCTGGATTGCCGGCTCCACCTATGCCGAGGCCCCTGCATTGCCTGCTCCGCCCTGCCCCTCTGATCACTGACTCTGCCCCTGCCCAGGTCCTGAGATCGTGGACTCCACCCCTGCCCCACTGCAGCCTCTGGCCAAGGCTACAGGCCTGGGCAGGGGATTCCCAGACCCCTCCATTGCCAGCTCCACCGGTGCCCAGACCCCTGCGATCACAGGCTCCAACCCTGCCCCTCTGATCGTTGGCTCTATGGAGCCCAGGCCCCTGTGATCTCTGGCCTTGCCCCTGCCCAGACCTGAGACCTCTGGCCCAGGCCTTAATGCCTGGGTAGGGCACCCTCATACCCCTCTGATCACCAGCTCTGCCTTTTCTCATGCCTGAGGCCTCTGGCAAAGGCCTCTGGCCTGGGCAGGGGATCCCCAGCCCTCTCTAATCACCTGTTCTGCCCCTGGAGACCCCTGCCTCTCCTGCCACCTGCCTGGCTCAGGCCTGACCATTTCAGTGATGGGGCTAAGCCAGACTGGGTGCCGCCATCTTGTGGCCGTGGGCACTGCCATCTTGTGGCCATGGGGATGGCCATATTTGTGATGGAGTGGTGCCTAATTTGCATATTACTCTTTTATTAGATAGGATAAGCCTAAGTGACAATTACAACCTAACGACTAGAATGACTGGAATGACCAAATGACTGGCTAATAGCTATGACACTCACTGACTCAGACCTTGCTCCTGGGGCCCTGACAGCCCCAAATCTGCACCCCGGACCCAGACAGGAGGGAGGAGGGAGCCCGATTCCTCGCAGAATTGCTGTTGGTTAGCTTGCTCTGGAGCCAACCTTCTGTGGTCTCTCCCCCTTGCTGCCACCCACCATCCCCTGATCCATCCCTGATTGCCGGCCAAGCTGAGGGACCCCCACCCGTGCATGATTCATGCACCAGTATGCATATGATGAAAAGTCTGACAATAAAAACCATTGCATTTGAAATTTTATATGATTGGTGGATTTTAATGCCCATCATTTGGAAAATGATTTGGCAGTGTTAACTAAAGCCAAATCTATGCCGAACCTATGATTTAGACTTCCATTCCCAGGATTACACCTCAAGGCAGTGAACACATATGTCCACAAAGACATTGTAAGAATATTTCATCCTCAAACAGAAAATAACTCATTGAAGAATGAATAAATTGGTTGTCATATATTTATAATAGTAAACTGTTTTGCAGTACAAAGGAACAAATTACTGCCACACCAATGACAAAGTTCAAAAGACATGTTGATTTCAGTTATATGAAGTTCAAGAAACAAGAAAATCAATATAGACAGAAAGGGAGCAGCAATGGCCTCTGGCAGTGGTGGAAGCACTACCTGGCTGGAAAAGAGGAGAGACCTCTTGGAATGCTGGCTGTGAACATGTTAATCTGGGGAGTGGTCATTGGGAAGGTATGCACATGTGCATGTTCATCTGGTGAACACTTGAAATTCATTTACATACACGAAATGAACTTTGCTGTGCTTAGTTATATCTAATTTTTTTAAAATAACTGAGTTAATTAATGAGTAGGAATTATGGAGTCAGAATAACAGATTCTTTTTCCATTTTCTTTCTTTAATAACTACTGGTACTTTGAGTAATCTAAGCTCTGAATATCTAATGCCTTATATGTAGAGGATTGTTAGAGATTAATTACAATGAAAAAATAAGCCCTTAGAGTAGTATTCAACACATGGTGAGTCTTTAAGCCTTCAAACATGAACTGGCTGAGTAGTTATTGTGGCTGTTATTGTGTGTATTAGTATCACTGGTGGTAGTGGTAGTGGTGGTAGTAGCAGTAGTAGTAGAATTCCTTGGGTGTGGGCTTCTTTGTTTTCCTAGTTCTCTGTCATTATAAACGATTTTCAGAGTGTTTCTCAGAAAAGAGATGCACAGACCACGCTGCAAACAAATTCCTTTGCAATGCTAAACTAGAAGAGTTGGTGATTCTGTCATCAAGAAAGGAAGCTTTTAAAGTACTCAAGTCTTTTGTAAGCCTTTGTCCATGAGCCCTGTGGCCCCTTCCCCCAAAACAGACCCTCATATGTGAACAGACTACAGGACAGATTGCAGCTGAGGGACCCACCTGCCATCATCACACAAACAGCCTGGGAGGATGGTTTGTGTTGAGGACTGTAACACTGTGGGAGGAACTAAATAACCCTGCTGACAGTAGTAAGTGCCGGCATCATCAGCCTCCACCTCACTGATTTTGAGAATGAATTCTGTTCCATACTGGATTCCAGTGAACCTAGCAGGGATGTCAGTATGCCGGTCATCAGCATCATAGATGAGAAGTTTAGGAGCCTGGCCTGGTTTCTGCTGGTACCAGGACAGGTAATCACTAACGCTCTGATTGGCCCTGCAAGTCATGGAGACACTCTCTCTTAGAGACACAGAGAGGAGGGCCGGGGACTGGCTCAACACAGTGCTTCCAGTGGCAGCTAGAAAGGAAGAAGAACACACAGTCACCAATGCCAACTCATCCCACCCATCTTCCTCCCAGGAGAGTCTAGCTGCCCTGGTTCCCTGGCCTGAGGGCACTTGGGTCTCTGAGGGGAGACCATGGGCCAGAGATCCAGAGACCCTGGGAAGACCTCAGTTAGGAAATGGGACTTTCATCATCTCAGGGATGCCTCCTGTAGTTCCCTCCTTACCTGGGAGCCAGAACAGAAGGCAGAAGAGTTGACTCAGCACACCCATGTTTAATCCAGGCTGTTCCCGAGGCTCTTCTCTTTTTTTTGCACAGAATCACTGAGCAGCCCTTTTTATAAGGATTTTGAAGAGCAGAAATGGACTTTGGGGAGAACATGCAAAGCAGTGAGAGTAGGAGGGCAGGTCTGGGCCTGCAGCTGCAGAGCTGTGCCTCTGGGTTCAGTTCCTCTGGGGGCTCACATCAGGTCTCTGATTTTGTCCCGAGAAGCTTTCTCCCAGTGTTTGTAAGATAAAGCCACCTCTATATTTTGTGCTCCTTATTTGTCCTCAAATCTAAAAGCTTGCAATTAGAGTAGGGAGTTTAAAAAAATTAGATGACAGACTTAAAATTTAATATGAATGTATAATTATCCCATAGATTCTGTGACATATCATGCTCTAGAGACAGCTGCAAAATGTTGGTTTTATTTTATTTTTTTTGTTAATCCTCACCCAAGGATATTTTTCCCATTGATTAAAAAAAATTCTTTATTGTTAAAAGTATTACATAAGGCTCCTTTTCTCCCCATTGACCTCTCCCCAGCCTCCCCAAGCACATGCCCTCCTCCTGCCCCCAGAGTCTGTGTCCATTGTTTTGCTTATATACATGCATACAAGTCCTTTGGTTGATCTCTTACCCCTTCACTCCCTGCCTTCCCTTATAAGTTGGACAGTCTGTTCAATGCTTCAATGACTCTACTTCTGTTTTTGCTCATCATTTTATGTTGTTCATTATATTCCACAAATGAGTGAGATCATGAGATATTTATCTTTCTCTGACTGACTTACATCATTGAGCATAATGCTCTCCAGTTCCATTCATGCTGTTGCAAATGGTAAGAATTCCTTCTTTTTTATAGCAGCATAGTATTCCATTGTGTAGATGTACCACTGTTTTCTAATCCACTCACCTGCCTATGAGCTCTTAGGCTGTTTCCAAATCTTAGCTATGGTGAATTGTGCTGCTATGAACATAGAGGTGCATATGTCCTTTCTGATTGGTGTTTCTGTTTTCTTGGATATATTCCTAGAAGTGGGATTACTGGGTCAAATGGCAGTTCCATTTTTAGTTTTTTGAGGAAACTCCATACTGTTCTCCAAAGTGGCTGCACCAGTCTGCATTCCCACCAGCAGTGCATGAGGGTTCCTTTTTCTCTGCATCCTCTCCAGCACTTCTCATTAATTGATTTGTTGATGATAGCCATTCTGACAGGTGTGAGATGGTACCTCATTGTTGTTTTAATTTGTATCTTTCAGATGATTAGAGACTTTGAGCATGTTTTCACTTGACTCCTGGCCTTCTGAATGTCTTCTTTTGAAATTGTCTATTTAGGTCCTTTGCTCATTTTTTGATTGGATTTTTATCTTTCTTTTGTTAAGTTGTATGAGTTCCCTATAAATGTTGGAGGTTAAACCTTTATTGGTGATAACATTGGCAAATATGTTCTCCCATGCAGTGGGCTTTCTTGTTGTTTTGTTGATGGTTTCTTTTGCTGTGCAGAAGCTTTTTGATGTAGTCCCATTTGTTTATTTTGATGTAGTCCCATTTGTTTATTTTCTCCTTAGTTTCCATTGCCTCAGGAGCTGTATTAGTAAAGATATTGCTACAACAAATGTCTCCTATTTTGATGCCTAGGGCTTCTTCTAAGATTTTTATGGTTTCCCATCTTACTTTTAAGTTCTTTATCCATTTTGAGTTTATTTTTGTGTGTGGTGTAAGTTTGCGTTCTAAGTTTATTTTTTTGCATGTACCTGTCCAATTTTCTCAACATTTATTGAAGAGACTGATTTGACTCCATTTTATGCTTTTGCCTCCTTTGTCAAATATTAATTGTGCATAATGGCTTGGGTCAATTTCTGGGTTTTCTGTTCTATTCCATCGGTCTTTATGTCTGTTCTTATGCCAGTACCAGGAAGTTTTGAGAACATTGGCTTTATAGTACAGCTTGATATCTGGTATTGTAATCCTTCCAACTTTGTCTTTCTTTCTGAAGATTGCTATGGCTATTCAGGGTCTTTTTTATTCCAGATGAATTTTTGGAGAATTTATTCTAAATCTTTGAAGTATGTCATTGGTATTTTAATGGGGATTGCATTGAATTTATAAATTGCTTTGGGTTGTATGGATATTTTAATGATATTGATTCTACCAATCCATGAACATGGTATATTCTTTCCATTTGTTTATGTCTTCCTCAGTCTCTTCTTTTTCAGTGTCCTGTAATTTTCTGAGTACAGGCCCTTTAACTTAGGTTAAATTATGCCTAGGTATCTTAATTTTTTTGTTGCAATTGTAAGTGGGATTTTTTGTTTGTCTGTTTGTTTCTCTTTCTGTGAGTTCATTATTGGTGTATAAAAAAGCCATAGCTTCCTGGGTGTTAATTTGTATCCTGTTACATTGCCAAATTCATTTATTAATTGTAGTAGTTTTGTTATGGAGTTTTTAGAGTTTTCTTTGTGCAATATCATATCATCTGTGAATAATGACAGTTTTACTTCTTCTTTTTCAATTTGGATGCCCGTTATTTCTTCTTTTTGTCCGATTGCTATGGCTAGCATTTCCAGTACTATGTTGAACAGGAGTGGTGAAAGTGAGCATCCCTGTCTTGTTCCTGTTTTTAGGAGAAATGGTTTTAGATTTTGCCCACTGAGTATGATGTTGGCTGTAGATTTGTCATATAAGGCTTTTATTATGTTGAGGTATGATCCTTCTATTCTCACTTTGCTGAAAAGTTTTTTTAAAATCAGAAAAGGGTGTTGGATTTTATCAAATGTCTTTTCTGCATCAATTGACATGATTATGTGACTTTTGTCTCTCAATTTGTTTATGTGATATATCACATTTATTGATTTTCAGATATTGTACCAGCCTTGCATTCCTGAAATAAATCCCACTTGGTCATAGTGTGTGATCATTCTAATGTAATGCTAGATCCAATTTGCTAGAATTTTATTGAGGATTTTAGCATCTATGTTCATCAGGGATATTGGCCTGTAACTTCCTTTTTTTGTGGTGTCTTTATCTGGTTTTGGAATTAGGGTAATGCTGGCTTCATAGAAAGAGCTTGGAAGTGCACCTTCCTCTTGAATTTTTTGGAATAATCTGAAAAGAATAGGTTTTAGTTCATCTTTGAATTAATTGGTAAAACTCCTTTGTGAAGTCCTCTGGCCTGGGGCTTTGTTTACTGGGAGCTTTTTTAAAAAATATATATTTTTTGATTTTTTATAGAGAGGAGGGGAGAGGGATAGAGAGTTAGAAACATTGTTGAGAGAGAAATATTGATCAGCTGCCTCCTGCACACTCCTCACTGGGTATGTGCCCACAACCAAGGTACATGCCCTTGACTGGAATTGAACCTGGGATCCTTGAGTTTGCAGGCTGATGCTCTATCCACTGAGCCAAACTGGTCAGGGCTGCTGGGAACTTTTTGATGACTGCTTCAATGTCCTCCTTAGTTATCAGCCTGTTGAGATTTTTTGATTCTTCCTGACTGTATTTTGGAAGGTCATATTTTTCTAGGAATATGTCCATTTCCTCTAGGTTGTTTAGTTTGTTGGAGTACAGTTGTTCATAGTATTTTTTTTTTACAATCCTTCATATTTCTGTGAGATCTGTTGTTATTTCACTTCTTTAATTTCTGACTTTGTTTATTTGAGTCCACTCTCTTTGTTTCTTGGTGAGCTTGGCTAGAGGTTCATCTATCTTCTTTATCCTTTCAAAGAATCAGTTCTTGGTTTCATTGATCTTTTGTATTGTTCTTTTGGTCTCTATGTCATTTATTTCTGCTCTGATCTTTATTATTTCCTTCCTTCTGCTCACTCTGGGCTTTTCTTGTTGCTTTCTTTCTAATTCTTTAAGTTGTAGAGATAGATAATTTATTGCCTTTTTTTTTTTGAGGTAGGCCTGTAATGTTATGAACTTCCCTCTCAAGACTGCTTTCAATGTGTCCCATAGGTTTTGGATTGTTGTGTTTTTATTGTCATTCGTTTCCAGGATGTTTTTAATCTCCTTTAAATTCCTTGGTAATCCAGTCATTGTTTAATAGCATCATATTCAGTCTCCTACTATTTGAATTTTTTGATTGTTTTTATTGTAGCTTATTTCTAATATTATGCCATTGTGGTATGAGAAGATGCTTGATAGGATTTCAGTCTTCTTGAATTTGGAGAGATTTTGCTTGTGACCCAATATGTGGTCTCTCTTTGAAAATGACCAATGTGCACTTGAGAAAAATATATATTCTGTGGCTTTGGGGTGAAATGTTCTGAAGATGTTAATTAAGTCCATCTGATCTAGTGAGTCATTTAGGATTGCTGTTTCTTTACTGATTTTTTTTTTTTTTTTTTTTTTTTTTTTTTTTTTTTTTTTTTTTTTTTTTTGTCTAGAGGATTTACCTAGTGATGTCAGTGGGGTATTAAAATTCCCTACTATGACTGTATTGCTGTTGATCTCTCCCTTGATATGTTCCAGAAGTTTTTTTTTATTTATTTGAATGTTCCTGTATTGGGTACGTATATTTTTACCAGAGTTATATCCTATTGTTATACCAATCCCTTTAGTATTATGAAGTGGCCTTCTTTATCTATTGTTATGCCCTTCACTTCAGGTCTATTTTGTCAGATATAAGTATTGATACCCCTGCTTTTTTTTTCATTTCCATTTGCCTGAAAGATATTTTTCCATCCCTTCACTTTCAGTCTGTGTGAGTCCTTTGTTCTGAGGTAGGTCTCTTATAGACAACATATATATGGGTCATGTTTTCTTATCCATTCAGCCACTCAATGTCTTTTAATTGGAGCATTTAGTCCATTTAAGTTTAAAATTATTATTGACCAGAGGCCCAGTGAATGAAATTCGTGCATGGATAGTGTCCCTAGGCCTGGTCAGCGATCAGGGCCAATCAGGTTCCCTGCCTCTGCATGGTTCCTCCTGCCTCCCTGCCTCCTCCTTCCCTCGCTCCCTCAGCACCCCGCCACCACTGCTGGTCACCCACCATGTTCCGGGCCACCCCCTGGTGGTCAGTGCACATCATAGCAAGCAATCGAACTCCTGGTCTCACGATCGAACTCCCAAGGGGACAGTTTGTATATTAGCTTTTTATATATATAGATAGGTATTTGTTTGTGGCCATTTTTATTTTTTGTGTCTGTGTTCCTTCTTTGTATTTTTCTTTTCTTCTTTTTACAACAGTCCCTTTAGCATTTCTTGCATTGCTGGCTTAGTATTGATAAACTCCCTTGTTTTTTTTGGTCTGTAAAATTCCTTATTTCCTCTTTAATTTTGAATGATAGCCTTGCTGGATAGAGTATTCATGGATTTAGTCCCTTGTTTTGCATCACTTTGTATACTTCTATTCCTTTCTGGCCTTTGTGTTTCTGTTGAGAAATCATTTGATAATCCAATGGGAGATCCCTTGTAGGTAATTTTCTGTCTCTCTCTTGTAGCCTTTAAGATTCTCTCTTTGTCATTAACATTTGTCATTATAACTACAATGTGTCCTGGTGTGGGTCGTTTGGAGTTCATATTGTTTGGGACTCTTGGTGCTTGGGTAAGTTTTTTCTTCCCCAAATCAGGGAAGTTTTTGACATTATTTCTTCAAATAGGTTTTCTAACCCTTGCTCCTCTTCTTGTCTTTATGGCACCCCTATTATATGTATGTTGCTTTGTTTCATGTTGTCCCAAAGCTCCCTCAGGCTCTCCTCCTGTCTTTTGATTTTTTTCTTTAATTGCAGTTTGGATTGGGTGTGTTTTGCTTTCCTGTTGTCTAATTTAGTAATTCAATCATTTGTTTCTCCTAGTCTACTGCTGAAAGCTTTCATGGAGGTTTTTATTGTAGTTTTATAACTCTTTACTTCTTCCTGGTTCTTACATAGGTTGTTGGTTTTTTCATCCATCTGGTATATGAATTGTATGACCCTTATTCTGAATTTGTTTTCTGACATGACTTTATTTAATTCCTTTTCTGGTGATTCCTCCTTTTCTTTCCTCCTCCCCCCCCCCCAATTTTTGCTATTTCTTTCTGGTCTCAGGCTACCTGCTTGATGTCTGTGCGGTTGAGGCCCCTTGCAGTTCAATGGTTTTGGACTCGCTAGCCCTGGGGATTGGGTCTGCTTTGAATTTCACACTTTTTTTTTGTCTTTGCTCTGAGTTTTACCCCTATACCCACAGTTCTGGTCCCTCAATTATCTGTTTCTTGGGGTTGGTGTGGGCAGGTGAACAGTACACCTAGTGTGTGACTCTGAGGACTCAGAGTCTTCTGGCATGCAGTTCACTGTGCTGCTCCAGCCCCTAAAGCGGGATGATGCCCTAGGTCCCTCTGGTAGTACACTTGCAGCATGGACCTGTGACCTGTGATTTGGCACACCAGGTCTCACCAGCAGCTCTGACCTGGGCTGTGGGTAGGGCATGGGCCAGGTGACAGATCTGTCTGTGCTGGGGACAGGGTGTGCATCAGCCAAAGGCTCTGTCTGTGATGGTGGCAGAGCACACACCAGCTCAAGGCTCTGTTTCTGCTGGGTGTTTAGTCCTTACTGGGCTGCAGCTCTGTCTGTGTTGGAGCAGAGTGCGCCCCAGCCATTGGGTTTGAATGTACTGGTGAGGAAGCACACTCTATCTTTGTGGAGTGCAGACACTCGCCTAGAGAGGGCTTTGTCTGCCAACAGAGCATGCTCAGTCTATGCAGGGGCTGGGCGCTTGCCCTGTGAGGGCTCTGCCTAAGCTGAGGCGGAGAGCAAAGTTGGAGGTGGAGTGCGTTCAGTCTGTGCGAGGGGCAGGATGCTCGCCTGGCTAGGGCTCTGCTCAGCAGGGGTGTAGGACAAACCTGACTGAAGTTCTGTATTGGTATCAGGGATGGAGCGGGGAGTGGGGAACCTGTGGCTTGCACTCACAGTGCAAGGACCTGAAGTGTGGGATTCTGGGATGCTAGGTTTGGCTTCGGGTAGAAGGCTCAGCTTCGGAGGTCTGTCTAATGCGCTCTCACTGAAGACATCTGGGACCCACTTCACAGTACCTTTGCTCCCTGCTGGGGCATGATGGTGGGTCCATGCAGGTTATGGCTGACAAGTGGCTCCCTGCACACTTAAGGTGCTGCCATTAATGACAACACGAACTGTATCAGGCAAAAATAACACAGGGGTGCTGCTCGAGGTCAGCCCGGATGTTGGTGTGGCAGCACTCCTGGCCTCCTTTGTTCCCTTTTACAAGATGGCCTGCTTTCCTCCCATTGACTTTTTTAAAGAGAGAGTAGAAGGAGGAGGGGGGAGAGTGAGAAATTAAGAGAAACATTAGTGTGAGAGACGCATATAGATCGGTTGTGTCTTACATGTGCCCCTGACTGAGACAGGCTGGAACTTGCAGCCCAGGTATGTGCCCTTGACCAGGAATTAATCCCATCTCTTTGGTGAGTGGGTGAATGCTCCAATCAAATAAACACTGGTTAGGGCAATACTCGTTTTACCTAGATATGTTACTTAGAACAAGTGTTATGAGCCACGGGATGGGGGAAAGGGAAAGGAGTGGAGAATGTATGCAATGCCCATGTGGGCACTGGGCACTATAGAAGGCTCACAGCTATGGGAATATATTTTCATGGCCAGTGTTATTCTTTATTTTAGAAACGTATTATTTTACATGTTAAGTTTTTCTCATTTTCTATATGTATTAACTTTTACTAATCTCTCTCTCTAACTTTCATTCCATTGTTATATTTGAGAGTTACTAGGTCTTATTATTATTTTTATTTTTTTATTGCTTAAAGTATTACAACGAATGTTATATAGGTCTTCAGTTTTTTCCCTTGACCTTCCACTCTCCTCCCCCACCCCCTCTGTGTCCCATGTCCATTGATTATGCTCATATGCATGCATACAAGTCCTTCAGTTGATCCCTTAACTCCCCCCCAACCCTCCCCAGCCTTCCAGCTGCAGGTTGACAGTCTGTTCAATGCTTCTCCACCTCTATATCTGTTTATGCTTATCAATTTATAATGGTCTTTATTATCCATAAATAAGTGTGATCATGTGGTATTTTTCTTTCATTGACTGGCTTATTTCGCTTAGCATAATGCTCTCCAGTTCCATCCATGCTGTTGCAAATGGTAAGAATTCCTTCTTTTTTACAGCAGCATAGTATTCCATTGTGTAGATATACCACAGTTTTCTGACTCATTTATCTACTGATGGGTACTTAGGCTGTCAAAATAAAAAGCTTTTGCACAGCAAAGGAAACCACCAACGAAACAATAAGAAAGCCCACTGCATGGGAGAACATATTTGCCAATGATATCACCGATAAGGGGTTAATCTAATCTAATAAAAGAGTAATATGAAAATTAACCCCTTCTCCGAGACATTTAAGCCACGCCCACCAGCCAAGCCATGCCCACCAGCCAATCAGAGCAGTGGCATGCAAATTAACCTAGCCAAGATGGAGGCAGGTGCGGCATAGGCAGCGGCAGGCGGCTAGGCTCAGGCTGAGGAGGGGACAGAGCCAGCAATCGGACCAGGAGCAACTGACCAGCATGGCCGGCTGGGCTCAGGCTGAGGAGGAGGCAGAGCCAGTGATGGGACCAGGAGCAACTGACCAGCATGGCCTGCTGGGCTTAGGCTGAGGAGGAGGCGGAGCCAGCGATGGGACCAGGAGCAGGTGACCAGCATGGCCTGCTGGGCTCAGGCTGAGAAGGAGACGGAGCCAGCGATTGGACCCAGAGGCAGTGACCAGCAAGGCCGGCTAGGCTCAGGCTGAGGAGGAGGCGGAGCCAGCGATCTGGACCAGGAGCAGGCGACCAGCATGGCCTGCTGGGCTCAGGCTGAGGAGGAGGCGGAGTCAGCCATTTTGACCCTGGAGGCGGACACCAGTTGCCTCACCCAGCCCCTCACCCAGGCTGGCCAGTCACCCCAGTAGGGACCCAAACCCTTACTGGGCTTTGGGCAGTCTGAAAACGGCCTTCAGCCAGGCTGGCCTCATGGGGTGAGGGTCCCCACTCGGGGAGTTGGCCAGCCTGTAAACAGCCATCAGCCCCTCACCCAGGCTGGCCAGGCATGCCAGCAGGTGGACATCCCCCAAGGGGTCCCAGACTGGGAGAGGGCACAGGCTGGGCTGAAGCCCCCCCCCCCCTCACCCCAGTGCACAAATTTTTGTACACCGGGCTCCTAGTATCCAATATTTACAGGGAACTCATACAACTTAACAAAAGGAAGATAAACAATCCAATCAAAAAATGGGCAAAGGACCTAAATAGACGCTTTTCAAAAGAAGACATACAGAAGGCTGAAAGACATATGAAAACATGCTCAAAGTCACTACTCATCTGAGAGATGCAAATCAAAACAACAATGAGGTATCATCTCACACCTGTCAGAATGGCTATCATCAACAAATCAACAAATGACAAATGCTGGAGAAGATGTGGAGAAAAAGGAACCCTTCTGCCTGGTGCAAGGGTTCCTACCAGCAACCCATTGCTGGTGGGAATGCAGACTGGTGCAACCACTATGGAGAACAGTATGGCGTTTCCTCAAAAAATTAAAAATGGAACTCCTCTTTGACCCTGCGATCCCACTTCTGCGAATATATCCCAAGAAACCAGAAACACCAATCAGAAAGGATATATGCATCCCTATGTTCATAGCAGCACAATTTACCATAGCTAAGATTTGGAAATAGGTCTTATTATTTTTGCCTGATACAGTTCATGTTGTCATTAATGGCAGCACCTTTTTATTCTCACAAATGATCCATCTTGGGTGAAAAATTATATAGTCATCCTATATTCTGACTCTATTCTTAATATATTAACATATTTATTAATTGAAAATTAGTAATGTATGTAAAATTTTATCATATGTCTTTATATCATCTGAGCAAAAGAGTGAAGGAATAAAATAGAGTCACTATGGTCAAGATGCTAAATTATTAAAATCAAGTAGGTTGTGGCATGAGGAAATGATTCTATTCTTGCTTTAAGGAGCCCGGCAACTTAAACCTGTGAAATTCCATGTGTGCCAGTGCCTGAATGTATCTGAATTTTATAACTAAACCTCTGAAAAACTTAAGAAAGAATGTTATATGCTGGAGATGTATATAGCTCTCATAGACAACCACCTGTCATGTTTAAGAAACAATGTTTCATTATCAAGACCACATGGCATCCATTATCTAGACCACTGGATCTGGAAGATTGCCATCCTGAGCCAATCCATGGGCTAGGAATGCAGGATTCATCCCACCTACCAACCCCCAAAAGATAGTTTTTACTATGAGAATTGTTAGATTTTTTTTTCTCCTTCATAAGACACTGGGTATTGTCTAGCTGTGTTTACAGTTTATAAACCCCTAAGGCCCTTGAATAAGTCTTTGCCATGCATTCCTAGCCAACACCTCCTTACTCCTTTGTGCTCCATTGACACATCTATAAATATGATTGACAGTGTTTTCCTCTGAACCTGAGGATTGTCATCATTGTGGTTAACCATACAATGCTCTAGAGCTGCTCTTTGAAGGTGTCCATAGAGTGACCATGTGGAAAGGAGCTGGATTGCAAATCACCTTCAACCTTGAGTCCCAGACCTCTTTTTAACTTAAGCTTTACATTGTAAAATTTCTGAGGTTATTTTTTTGAGGTGGGGAAGAGGGCCTGTTTTCACTGTTTTTCTTTTTAGAACCTCTCAGTGATAGTCTCATGAGATGCTCATATTTGCCTTTATGCAGCTCCTCAGAAGGTTCAGCCACAACTTTTAAGATGAATTCCAATTACACTGCCCAAACCAAACCTTTATGTTCTTGAGCTCAGAACATTATAAAAATCTCTTCTCCATTGCAGCTGCTTTGTAACATGAAAGACCAACTCTCTGAGGTGTTGTGCAGGCAAATTCTGCATATGTGACAGAGCTATTTTGTCTTCAACCTTTACAAGGATTTTCTTTACAATTTTTAATGTTCTACTAACCACCTCAGTGTGATATGGTATCAAATAAATGGAAAGATACTCAGTTTTATTCATATAGATTTTCCAACATTGAAATTTTGTAGTGAAGCAAAATGCCACCTTAAAATGTGTCTCTCTGGCATGAGGATTATTTTATTTTATTTAATTAATTTATTTTTTTAAAAAAATATATTTTATTGATTTTTTACAGAGAGGAAAGAAAAGGGATAAAGAGTTAGAAACATCGATGACAGAGAAACATCAATCAGCTGCCTCCTGCACACTCCCCACTGGAGATGTGCCTGCAACCAAGGTACATGCCCTTGACCAGAATCGAACCTGGGACCCTTAAGTTCGCAGGCTGACGTTCTATCCACTGAGCCAAACCAGTTAGGGCAGATTATTTTATTTTTAAGAAACATGAGGCTCAGAAATCTTTTGACCTTCCCCAACTACTTGAATGAAATGTAGACAGAAGGCCTTTTCTGGGAAGAACTATCAGCATAGACAACTGTACTATAATATGGACCAGGTGTGGCAAACAAGGAGGAGAACCTGCAAAGAGGTAAAAAGCTCCATTAGGCATGGCTTCTGTGCATCCAGTTTCTCTGAAGCTGCAGGGAACTCACAGGATTGCTCAGACTCGGCACTCTGAACTTTTTGAGCCAGATAATTCTTTATTGTAGGGGACTGAAACATCACTGGCCTTCACCCACTAGTTGCCAGTAGCACCTTCACACCCTGCAGTGGTGATGACAGACATTGCCAAATGTCCCTTAGGGGAAAACTGTCCCAGGATCTGCAGACATTGCCAAGTGTCCCTTAGGGCAAAACTGTCCCAGGTTAACAACCACTGTGCTAGCCATACAGGTTCACATAAATACCACAGCACCAACCCCATCCCCACAAACTATAGAAAACACAGGTAGTCCTAGAACAATTATTTTCTGTTCTCCTTCTGCCAAAGCTTCATGTACACAGTGGTACTTCCCTTCCATGGGTATAGTCCTAGCACTAACATTTGTCGTAGAGACATTATGAACACCTGAGTAGTCACAGACTTGTCCTCTCTCTGGATCCTCAAGAACAAATATAAAACCAGCTGTAATTAGCAGTTCCATTTTCTCCAACGTTTTCCCCCACCCTCATCCTCCATCTCATCCCTGCTTACCTCCAAGTCCTCTGAGAAGAGTCTCAGCCAAACCCACTCAACCTTGCACAGAAAGCACCACATTCTACATAGCAACTCAGAAAAATATTCATGAAAACAGCACTTTTATTTTATGTAATATATTTTGTATTAGAAAAATGACTAAATTGATTTCACAATCCCTGATGGGTGAGATCAACAGTTTAAAATACACAGCTTTGGGGCCTCTGTAATTCAGGGTGTGAGAAGGACAGAGATCCCTGAAGAAGGATTTATTTGGTGACGCTCGTTGTATAGTAGAGTAGAAAACAGAGTTGGAGGCAGAAAGCCTTTCAGGCTTCGGCTGGAAGCTCATTTGCTTAAGGTTCCTTCAAGAGGCTGCCTCACGCTGATGATTTCCAAACACGGGCACTTCCCCAAGACCTGCTGTCGAGACGAGCGCATTTTTGGCAGAGGCCTCTGGAAGAGGGTCCACAGTGTGTGCTGAGGAACACAGCCTGTCTGAGTCTTCTCCCCTAAGGGAAACATGCTTTTTCATATTGCCTCAGGGACATTGCTTCCTCCACCCCCAACCTTCGGAGTAGCAGGTGAATGAGTTGTCCAAAAAGGATACCTTTGGCCCAAAACAAGTAGGGTTCAGTGGCTGGTTTCAACCTCTTTCCTCCCTGGATTCACTTCCCTTCTTACTGGCCTTAACTTTTCCCAGCATAAGAAGCCTCACCTAGAGAGTTCTTTAAGTTACCTGTGGGTGACAAAACCCAGCTCAAACTAGCCCCAATCACAAAGGAATGAATTGGTTTCCTACACTGGATGTCCACAGCTTGGTTTGATTTAGGCCTCAAAGGGTGGGATTGTAACTCAGGTCTCAGCTCAGTTTCCTCTGGGTTGTTCCAACCTCAGATGCACTTTCCCGTGTATCCCAAGAGCACCACCAGAGCTCCAACTGTGTGTCCCTCACCCTCTAGTCAGAAGTCCTTAGCTTTGTGATATATTTTTTAAAATTTTCATTTTCAGTTCCAGTTGCCATTTGATATTATATTAGTTTCAGGTGTACAGTATAGTGGTTAGAAATTTATATATCTTATTAAATGATTCCATGTTTCCCATAGCCACCTATCACCATATATAGATACTACAATATTATTGACTATATTCCCTATGCTGTACTTTACATCAACATGACTATTTTGTAACTACTCATTTGTACTTCTTAATTCTGTCATCTTTTTCACTCAGCCACCCCCCCAACATTCCTTTCCTCTAGCAAACATCAGTCTGTTCTCTGTATCTCTAAGTATGTTTCTCTTTGTTTATTTATTTTTTTGTTAATCCTCACCAGAGGATATTTTTTTCATTGATTATTTCAGAGAGATTGGAAGAGATGGGGAGAGACAGAGAGAGAAACATTGATGTGAGAGAGATACACCAATTAGTTGCCTCCTGCATGGGGCCCAGCTGGAGCTGAGGATTGAGCCTGCAATCAAGGTACATGCCCTTGACTGGAATCAAATCTGAGACCCTTCAGTCTGTGGCCAATGCTCTAATCATGGAGCAATAGGCTAGGGCTGTTTGTTTATTTTATTCTTTAGATTCTGCATATAAGTGAAATCATATGGTGTTTGTTTTTCTCAGTCGGACTCTTTTCACTTAGTCTACTATCCTCTATATACATCCATGCTGTCAGAAATGGTAAGATTTCAATCTTTTCTATGACTGAGTAGTATTCCAGTACATTTATGTACCACAGCTTTTTTTTTTTTTAAATCAATTCATATATTGACAGGCACTTCCATTGCTTCCATATCTTGTCTCCATACTTTATTCCATAGTGGCTGCACCAATCTGCAAACCCACCACCAGTGCATGGGGTTCCCCTTTTCTCCACATCCTTCCCAATACTTAATGTTTTATTAAATCTTTATTGTTCAGAGTACTACAGTTGTTCCTCTTTTCTCCCCCCATAGTTCCGCTCCATCGGTTCTCACCCAACATCTGCTATACCCTCCCCCACCCCCTCCCCGCACTATCTTCATCCATAGATATACGATTTTGGTCCAGTCTCTTCCTGTGCCCCCCAGGCCCTTTCCCCCCAAGAATTGTCAGTCCACTCCCTTTCTATGCCCATGATTCCATTATATTCACTAGTTTATTCTGTTCATCAGATTTTTTATTCACTTGATTTTTAGATTCCCTTGTGATAGATATGTATTTGTTGTTACTTTGTTGTTCATAATTTTTATCTTTACCTTTTTCTTCTTCTTCCTCTTCTTAAAGAATACCTTTCAGCATTTCAGATAATACCGGTTTAGTGGTGATGAACTCCTTTAGTTTTTTTCTTATCTGTGAAGCTCTTTATCTGACCTTTAATTCTGAATGATAGCTTTGCTGGATAAAGTAATCTTGGTTGTAGGTTCTCGCTATTCATCACTTTGAATATTTCTTGCCACTCCCTTCTGGCCTGCAGAGTTCCCGCTGAGAAATCAGCTGACAGTCGTATGGGTAACCCCTTGTGGGTAACTAACTCTTTTTCTCTTGCTGCTTTTAAGATTCTCTCTTTGTCTTTTGCCCTTGGCATTTTAATTATGATGTGTCTTGGTGTGGTCCTTTTTGGATGCCTTTTGTTTGGGATTCTCTGTGCTTCCTGGACTTGGAAGTCTATTTCTTTCACCAGGTAGGGGAAGTTTTCAGTCATTTGTTCAAATAGGTTTTCAATATCTTGCTTTTTCTCTTCTTCTGGCACCCCCAAAATTCTGATGTTGGTACGCTTAAAGTTGTCCCACAGGCTCCTTACATTATCTTCATATTTTTGGATTCTTTTTTTTTTTCTTTTCTGGTTGGGTGTTTTTTGCTTCTTCATATTTCAAATCTTTGACTTGATTCTTGTGATCCTCTAGTCTGCTGTAGAATCTCTGTATATTATTCTTTCTTTCAGTCAGTGTATGCTTAATTTCTAATTGGTTCTTTTTCATATCCTTGAGGGTCTCACTAGATTTATCAAGGGTCTCGCTAAATTTATCGGCAGTTTCTAGAAAATTCTTGAAAAACCTTATAACCCTGGTTTTGAACTCTATATCCAGTAGTTTGCTGTCCTCCATTTCTGTCATTTGTGACCTGTTTCTTTGTCTCTGCATTTTGGCTGCTTCCCTGTGTTGATAGAGTGGCTTTCAGTGCTAGGTGTCCTATCAGACCCAGTGGCTCAGCCTCCCCAATTACCTGAGGTGGACACTCTTGGTGCACCCCTTTGTGGGCTCTGTGCACAGTCTTGTTGTAGTTAAGCCTTGATTGTTGTTGGTATCACTGGGAGAAATTGACCTCCAGGCCACTTGGTTATGAGAATCAGCTATGTCTATGGTGGAGAACTTCTGTGCTGGAGACACCATTATGGGGCAAGACTTGCTTCAGTGAGACTTTGGTGCTCGCTGAGTCTGCCCCCTGAGTGTGTCCCTTATGGATCTGAGGAGTTATAGTCTGGATGGTCCCACTCTGACCACTGGGTACACTGGCTCTTGGATCTCTAAGGAGGTGCTAATTTAGCCTCTGCCTGAGGCTACCCAGTAGCAGCTACGGAGATATCTGCAGGTTCCTCTTCTTTTTATGGGGTTTGGAATGTGCCCAGATGAGGCCCAGCTGTGAAGCAATGCAAGCTGCTGTGGGGCCTTGGGCCTTATTTTGGTTGTTCAGGGTCTCAGACCCAGCTATAGTTAGTTAATTTTAGATTGCAAAGGGCCAGGCCATTCATATGCAAAAGCCTCTGCTCGCAGCTTGGGTGGGGCAGGATCTCAGGCAATCAAAAGGGCAGAGAAAACAGCTATGGCTGATCCTCAGCCCAGCCCTAAGAGGCCCCGGGTCTCAGTGTCCCATGGTAATTACTGCAAGCACCTCTGAGAGAAAGCTGCCCTCAAGTTCCACCTGATGCCAGACAGTCCAGTTTCTCATTGTATGAGTCTGGGTCCCCAGAGACTTGAATTGGAATTCAGAGCAGTTGGGAGCTTGTGTTTCCCTCCCAATTGAAAAAGACAATCATGTCCTCAGTTGCCAGCCCTTTCCATGTGCGCCTCCATACCTCTGCACTTTACTTCCACACTTCCTCTGAGTCTTGGTTTGCTTTTCTCTTTCCTTCTAGTTGTAGAATTTCCACTCAGTAATCCTTCCTATGGTTCTGGATGATGTACATTTTTTCTTTTAGTTGTAGTTATGAAGTGGTTGTGCGAGGCAGCAATTTCAGGTGTTTACCTATGCTGCCATCTTGGGTTTTCTCAACACTTAATGTTTCTTAATATTTTTTTTGATGATATCCAATCTGACAAATGTGAGGTGATATCTCATGGTGGTTTTAATTTGCATCTCTCTGATGATTAGTGATATTGAGCATCTTTTCATATGTCTATTGGCCATCTCTATGTCCTTTTTGGAGAAGTGTCTATTCAGGTCCTCTGTCCATTTTATAATTAGACTAGAGGCCCAGTGCACAAAAATTAGTGCACTCAGGGGTGTCCCTCAGCCCAGCCTGTGACCTCTCACAGGCTGGGATACTTTGGAAGATGTCCACCTGCTGGCCCAGGGGATCGGGCCTATGCTGGTAGTCAGACATCCCTCTAGCAGCCTGGGGGTCCTCAGGGGATGTCCACTTGCCAGTGGGGAGCAGGCCTAAGCTGCAGTTGTACATCCTCAGTGCTGCTGAGGAGGCGGGAGAGGCTCCCACCACCACCACTGTGCTGACAGCTGTCAGCCTGGCTCATGGCTGAGCAGAGCTCTCCCATGTGGGAGCACACTGACCACCAGGGGGCAGCTCCTGCATTGAGCTTCTGCCCTCTGGTGGTCAGTGTGTGTCATAGTGACCCATCATTCCCAGTGGTTCTGCTGTTAGGGTCCATTTGCATATTACCCCTTTATTATATAGGATAGAGGCCTGGTGCATGGGTGGGGGCCAGCTGGGTTTGCCCTGAATTGTTTCTCAGATCAGGGTGGGGGTCCCACTGAGGTCCTGGCCAGCCTGGGTGAGGGGCTCAGGGCCATTTTTAGACTGGCCACACCTCCTTCAGGGAGGGGGGGGTCCTGGTGGAGTGTGTGGCCATGTGGCTGAGTGGCTGATGGCTGTTTGCAGGCTGGCCACAGCCTCTTCAGGGTGGGGGTCCCTGCTGAGGTGCCTGGCCAGTCTGGCTGAGTGGCTGCCAGTGGCCATTTTGGTTGGGTTAATTTGTATATAGTTGCTTTGATTGGTTGGTGGGCTTGGGGTGTAGCAGAGGTGCAGCAAATTTGCATGTTTCTCTTTATTAGATTAGATATGCATAATCCATGGACAGACAATAGTGCGGTGAAGGTCTGAGGAGGGTATGAGAGTGAGGTGAAGGGGTGAATGGGGGAGAAAAGGGGACATCTGTAATACGTTCAACAATAAAGATTAAAAAAAAGGAAGACCAAATTCACTTAAAGCAATTAAAGTTCCATTTTCACACCTAAAAGAATCATCTTGAAAAACAAGAATAATTTCAAAATAGCTAAGTGATTTCTGGATGCCAGTGACAAACACTGAGATATTCACCTTTAAAACACTTTGAAATAGCCATGCTACTTTAGGGAAGAGTCTTGGGGAGAAGAATCTTACTTAGGTGGAGGCAGAGAGAGCAATTGGGATTGTCAATGTCTCCTGAAGCCAAAAGTGGAGAAGGAAAGTACAAATGGGCAGGCTCAGGGACCACTGGGCTGACGTGTGCTGTGGTAAGGGGAGAGGGCTACCCTTGTCCAGTGGGTATATTTATCTTTATGTGTTTACAAGATGCCAGGCTAAAAACATAATCTAACAATCAGCTGAATTTTATATTCAGACTGTCTGTGTCACATTTTACAAGTATTATATCTGTTTTGGTTTCTACTTATGATTTATTGCTGTGTTGATAGAATGTGGTCCGTGTTATTTTCAGTTCTTAGAAGACTGATATTTTGTGAGGTTTGCTACACTGTATTATTCTAACTCGGAACTGTACAGGAGACGTAGAACTACCCATAACATTGAAAAGTGATGCACTGGACAACCAAAATAAAAAACACTGCTCATCAAAGACACTGCTGAACCACTTACTGAAAGGAAATTTCCCAAAACATGTATATGACAAAGAACTCATATCCAAAATAGATAAAGGACATAAAGGACTTCCACAGCTCGAAAAATTAAAAAACAACAACTTTACTGTTGAAAGTATTACATATGTGCCCCTTTTAGCCCATTGACCCCTTCTAGTGCGTCCCCCACCCTGCCCCATCAAACAAGTATTTTTAAAAATCCAATTAAAAAATAAGAAGATATGAACAGAAACTTCATAGAAAAGATATGTAAGTAGCTAATAAGCACATGAAAAAATGCTTCACATCATTGGTTGTCAGGGAAAAGCAAATGAAAACCACTAAGAGCAGCAGCCACAAACACAGCAGCCAGGTGAGAGCGCTGTGGCAGCCGGGCTGCGCGGGCGCTGCAACTCTCCACAATGAGCTCCGAGTTCACCGCCTGGCCGCCAGCTGGGCGGGTGGGGCCAGCCTGTGCCCAGGTAGGACTGGGGGGCGCAACCTGGGTCCAGACTCTGGGTTTTACACTGGATTCTCCCAAAGGTGCCGGATTGGTGGGGAGCAGGAGATCCAGAATAAGGACTCTGAACTTGGGGACGATATATACTTTTTAAAAATACGAATTTCCCCCAGATTAGGAGGGCACTGCCATTTGAAGGATACTGGGTTCCGGAATCAGCATTTCACTTTTCAGGGAAGGGCATGTAGGCGCCCTCTTGAGGCTTCCCTCCACTCCCATGGACCTTCACATGTCTAGGCCTGGAGCCAGGGACTGCCCGCCCCCACAGCCTCTGCCTCCCGATCTCGGCTCCCAGCACGGGTGGTGGGGTTTAGTACTTCCTTCCCTGGGAGAAAGTGAAGCGACCCTGTCCGCGTTCATGGTGGAGGTTCCAAACAGCGCTGCCAGATGGCGCAGCGAAACCCAAAGACGCAAAACTCCAAAGTCTCCAAGCCCCTGGGCGCACAGTGGAAGCTGCTGGCCAGGGACCAGGAGTGGCCTTTTTTGGAAACAGTTACCCCATCTGCTAGCACCCGTCTTGGCGCAAGACTAAGAGCACGGGCGCTGGGCTGCCCCACTTCAGCCTGTGAAGCAGCAGCGTGGCTGGCGGAGGGCTGGTCTGGGACCCGCATCGCAATCGCCCGAGCGGAGACCTTAAGCACCAGTCCCCCAGCTGCCTTCCCACTGTAGACTGGAGGCCTTTGCACTGTGCTCCCTTCATCAGAGTTACCTAGGTTCCAGGGAAATAACCCCTACCTCTCTCCAGGCTCTCCCACTCACTACAGCCCTTCCCTCTAACAGTCACAGGTAGGGACCCCCCAGGAAGGGCTCCAGCCTCCCTTTCAACCAGAAACCCCCTACTCCCAGACTGCACACCGCTTTTTAGCACACAAATGCATATTAAACATGTAATTTGGGGAATCAGGTTCTAAGAATAATAAGCATATGCTAATGATTTAAGGCACATATATATCTTCTAGAGGCCCGGTGAACAAAATTTTGTGCACTCGGGGTGGGGGTGGTGGGGGTGGTGGTCCCTCAGCCTGGCCTGTGTCCTCTTGCAATCTGATACCCCTTTGCAGATGTCCACCTGCTGGCTTAGGCCCGCTCCCCAGAGGATTGGGCCTAAATTGGCAGTCAGACATTCCTCTGGCAGCCTGGGGGCCTTTGGGGGATGTTCACTTGCCAATGGGGAGCAGGCCTAAGCTGCAGTCAGACATCCTTAGTGCTGCTGAGGAGGTGGAAGAGGCTCCCACCACCACCGCTGTACTGGCAGCCATCAGCCTGGCTTGTGGTTGAGCAGAGTTACCCCTGTGGGAGTGCACTGACCACTAGGGAGCAGCTCCTGCATTGAGTGTCTGCCCTCTGGTGGTCAGTGTGTGTCATAGTGACTAGTCATTCCCAGTGACTCTGCTGTTAGGGTCAATTTGCATATTACCCTTTTATTATATAGGATAGAGGCCTGGTGCATGGGTGGAGGCTGGCTGGTTTACCCTGAAGGGTGTCCCGGATCAGGGTGGAGGTACCCCCGGAGTGCTGGCCAGACTGGTGAGTGGTTGATGGCTGTTTGCAGGCTGGCCAGAGTCGCTTCAAGGTGGGTGCCCCCCTCTGGAGTGCCTGGCCAGCCTGGGTGAGGGCTGAGGGTCGTTTTCAGGTTGGCCACATCCCCTTCAGGGAGGGGGTCCTACTGGGGTATCTGGCCAGCCTGGGCGAGTGGCTGATGGCTGTTTGCAGCGAGGCTGGCTGGAAGCAAGTATCTGGGATTTATTTATCTTCTATAATTGAAACTTTGTTGCTTTAACTGGAGACCAGGTCAGGTTGTCCCTGAGATTCCAGGCTCCCAGCACTTCCTTGAGCCCAAGCTGGCTGGAAGCAGATATCTGGGGTTTATTTATCTTCTATTATTGAAACTTTGTTGCCTTGGGTGGAGGCCACAGCTGGCCAAGGCAGGTGGGAACCTTAGTTTCCTCCATTGCTGGGGAAAGCCTCCTGCTTGTTCCAGCTCTGTGGCTGCCGGCCACTATCTTGGCTGGGTTAATTTGCATATAGTAGCTCTGATTGGCTGGTGGGCATGGCTTAGGTATAGTGGAGTGACACTCATTTGCATATTACTCTTTTATTAGATTAGATACTAATAAAAGCCTAGGTGGTCTTCACGCCTTCATGTGATGCCCTCATGTCATCACAAGATGGCCAGCCTCAGGTTATCATAAGATGGCTGTCACAAGATGGCCACCACAAGATGGCTGGCAGGAGAGGGCAGTTGGGGGTGATTGGGCTGGCAAGGAAGCTGTTAGTGGGCCATCAGGTTGTCAGGCAGAAGCGGTTAGGAGCAATCAGGCAGGCAGGCAGGTGAGTGATTAGGAGCCAGAAGTCCCGAATTGTGAGAGGGATTCCAGACTGGAGAAAGTGCAGGCTGGGCTGAGGGACACTGGGCCTCTAGTGTGTGTGTGTGTGTGTGTGTGTGTGTGTGTATGAAAAATCTACATATATGTAAATATAAATGTAGATATTAAATATTGTGAATTGTCAATTTTGTACACAGGGCCCCTAGTATGTATGTATATATACATACATACATACTAGGGGGCCTGTTCACAAAAATTTGTGCACTTGAGGGGGAGGGCCCTCAGCCCAGCCTGTGCCCTCTTGTAGTCTGGGACCCCTCAGGGGATGTCCACCTGCTGGTGTGTCTAGCCAGCCTGGGTGAGGGTCTGATGGCTGTTTGTAGGCTGGCCAAGCTCCCCAGTGGGAACCCTCACCCCACTGGGGGTGTGGCCATCCTGGGTGAGGGGCTGAGGGCCATTTTCAGGCTGCCCACAGTCCCTTCAGGGTTTGGGTCCCTACTGGGGTGCCTGGGCAGCCTGGGTGAGGGGCTGAGGGCCATTTTCAGGCTGCCCACAGCTCCCATTGACCCAAGGTCCCAGCGAGGCTGGCTGGAATCAGGTTTTTGGGGTTTATTTATCATCTATAATTGAAACTTTATTGTTTTGAGCAGAGGCCTAGGCAGGCAACAAAGCCTCCTATTTGCTTCAGCTTTGTGGCTTCTATAATTGAAATATTCTTGCCTTAAGCAGAGGCCTAGCCGTCCTAGGCAGGCAGTTGCAATGGAAGCCTCCTGTTTGCCCTAGCTCCATGGCTGCTGGCCGCCATTTTGGCTGGGTTAATTTGCATACAGCTGCTCTGATTCACTGGTGGGAGTGGCTTGGTTGGTGGGCGTAGCTTAGGTGTAATGGAGTGATGGTAAATTTGCATATTACTCTTTTATTAGATTAGATATATAATTACATATATGTAAATACTAGGGGCCCGGTGCACAAAAATTTGTGCACTCGGAGGGTGGGGGTCTCTCAGCCTGACCTGTGCCCTCTTGCAGTCTGGGACACCTAGGGAGGGATGTCCACCTGCTTGGCATGCCTGGCCAGCCTGGGTGAGAGGCTGAGGGCCATTTTCAGGCTGTCCACAGCCCCTTCAGGGTTTCTGCACTGGGGGTGGGAGGGCTGGTGAGTGCAGGCCTGGACATTTCCCACCAGAGGGCCCACGATTGCACATGCCTGGTGGGCCCCTACCGCTGAGGCGACACACCTGGCACAGAGCTGGGTGGCAAGCCAGGGGCGGACGCTGGTGCAGAATCCCTCGGTGGGGCCCTGCTGCTGAGCAAACACACCTGGGGTGGAGCCGGGCAGCGAACTGGCTTTGGATTCTCCGCACTGTGCAGCAGACACTCCCACATGCCCTGTGGAGGGGGTGGTTGAAGGTAGTGGACCCTGGACTGGTGCTCCCGCATGCCCCCAAGGAGGCCCCTGGGGCAGAGCCAGGCTGCGGACCCGGGACGACTGCTCCTACACACCCTGCAGAGGCCCTCCGCGCTCCCGCATGCCCCGAGGAGGCCCCCGGGGGCAGAGCCAGGCAGCGGACCTAGGACAGCTGCTCCTGGATGCCCCGAGGAGGCTCCTGGGGGGCGGAGCCAGGCAGTGGTCACAGGATGGCTGCTCCTGCAAGCCCTGTGGAAGACCCACTCTCCTACACACCTGGTGGAGGTCCCCGGGGGGTGGAGCCAGGCAGCAGACCCAGGACAGCTGCTCCTGGACGCCCCGAGGAGGCCTCAGGCTGGACCCCCCCTCCCACTGAGCTGACACACCTGGCGCAGCTATGCCAGCCGGCAGTGGAGGCTCCCGGTGCAGAGCCGCCCTGCCAGCCTCCATCTTGGCTGGGTTAATTTGCATACAGCCACTCTGATTGGCTGGTGGGCGTGGCTGTGAGCAGAGGCTCAGCCAGCCTAGGCAGGCAGTTGCAACAGAATCCTTTGGTTTGCTCTAGTTCCATGGCTATTGGCCTCCATCTTGGCTGAGTTAATTTGCATACAGCCGCTCTGATTGGCTGGTGGTAACGGTCAAATTTGCATGTTTCTCTTTTATTATATTAGATAAACATAGATATTAAATATTGTGAATTGTCTTCCTTAAGTCTTAATACAACTCCCTAATGAAGAAGGCACCTTAGAGGAGACCAAATTTGGGCCAGACAGTCCTGGAATGTGGTTGAAAGTTAAACTCTTTATCTTTCATGGTATAATGCTCAACCACCAAGCCACACCAGCCAGAACCAGAGTTCTGTCTCTTGTTACCAGGGCGCCTGTCCCTCATTTGTCACAGAAGATCAACACCTAATACCTTACTTTCCCTGCTCTTTCCTGGTAGCTGTGGCTGTTGATGTGAGTTTGATGGGTCCCATTTCATTTTATGGGCCTTATGGCCTCCATCCAAAGAATCCTTTCTTCCCCCACCCAAAGGCAAAATATAAGTACATGGAGTGATAACATGGGTACAGGACTTTTTATTTCATGGGGAATGCATATAAAGTTGATAAAAATGATGTGGTTTGAAAATTCATCATTGTATTTGAGAGCAATGTTAGTAAATATCAGTTGGAAAGCCAGTTTGCATGTCTTTGGCCAGGGTTCAGAGCTGATTTCATTAAACTCTGCTTCTGGCTATGAGCATCTTTGACCCAAGTAGCTGTTGGAGAGAGGGCAGGGCAGTCAGAGAGTTGTTCTGTTAGGCACCTCAATTTCATGATGTGACAGATGGAGATGGCTGCTGTAAGGGAGAAAACAATAGGAGTTAATATTAGAAAGACCAAAAACTTTGTGTCTAAATAGATGTTGGTCCTAGTTCCATATTAACTTGCTTTTTGTTCTGAGCAAGCCTCTTAAACACTAAATTTTCTCAAGGTCTCAGATTTCCAGTTGATACAAGAGGGATAAGAACTTTGACATATCACAACATTTTTCTATGTCAAATGAGATAGTAAGTGGAAAAGTACTTTGTAAATTAAATTTATATGCAAGCTGGTTGTGTAGATACTGTTTTCCAAGGACATCTTGGAATTTTGTCAAGTGTTCCACTAAGGTGATGTACATCCAGAGAGCAGGTTGGAGAAGTCAGCTCCTGCTGTAAACACTGCAGATGTGAGATATGCTCAGTCCTGTGATGAAGTATCTGATTCATCTATGAAATTCTAGCAAAGAATTACCTTTGCACTGGTCCCAGCTTACAGTAAGGGAATGGCTGGGGTTTCTGTTTGTTTGTCTTGGTGTGTGTGTGGTTATTTGTTTGGAATTTGGCAGCAGAGAAGAAAACAGGCAAGCCACAAAGAGGGACTTAACCCTTCAACTTACTGTAAAATTAGAGCAATAAGACACAGAGCATAGATATAATTCACAGAATCAAAAGATAACAGAGCAGATGGCAAATTGAACAAATGGTAGGTGGTAGTGGTATGAGAGCTGAAGAGGAAATTGGGAGAGCATAGACATTTCTATGTCCTCTTAATCCAGACACCGATGCACTGGAAATTTCTTTAGGACCACGTGGTCCAAGGACAAGTTTTCAAGCTGGATTTTAAAATGAACTAGGCAGATTGACCCTTGAATGAACACAGGATAATTCATTCCAGCTAGCCACTCAACAGTGCTTGGATCTACTTTTTAAAAACTTTTAATTTTGAACTAATTTTAGATTTGCAGAAAACTCTAAATAATACAGAGAGTTCCTTTATATCTGTAGCCAACTTCCCCTAATGTTAATATCTTATATAACTACTAGAGGCCCAGTGCATGAAATCCATGAACTTGGGGTGCAGGAGGGAGCCCTCAGCCCAGCCTGTGCAGTCTCTCAGTCTGGGACCCCTTAGGGGATGTCTACCTGCTGGCTTAGGCCCGATCCTGGGTGGGCAGACATCCCTCTGGTAGTCTGAAGCTCTTGCAGAGGCTCCCACCACTGCTGCTGCACTTGCCAGCCTTAAGTCCGGTTTCTGCCTGGCAGTGTTCCCCCTGTGGGAATGCACTGATCGCCAGGGGGCGGCTCCTGCATTGAATGTCTGCCCCCTGGAGGTCAGTGTGCATCATAGCAACTGGTTGTTCCTCCATTTGGTCGATTTGCATATTAGGGTTTTATTATATAGGATAGAACAACTACTAAAACTAGGAAATCAGTATTAATAGAGTACATTTAACAAAAGAAACATTTAATTTCATAAATTTTCTGCTAATTTTTCAGAATTCCCCAGAACCTCACATTGCATTTGGTTTTTATTACTCATTATTCTTTTGGAATTTGTAATTCCTCAGTTGTCCCTTATTTTTCATGACACATTTGAAGCATTTAGGTCACTTATTTTGCGAGATATCCTTCAGTTAGGATTTGTGTAATGTTTTCTCCTGATTGGCTGAAGTTATACACTTCTGTCAGGAACTATAGAATGAAGTTGTGTCCCTCCTAGTGCATTGTCTTAGAGGTCCTAGATGTTAACATGTGTAATTGCTGTTGAAGCTGAGATTGATTACTTGGTGAAGGTGTTTTTTTGCAGTGGTTTCTCCATTGTAAGCTTATTATCATCCCTTTATTGTTAGGAACTATTTGGGGGAAGATGCATACAGACTCTGCAAATCCCATTTCTCGGGAAACATTTGCCAGCTAATTTTAGCATCCATCAATAGATCTTTCCTGGAACAATTGTGACTGTGGTGTTTGCCTAATGGGAATTTTCTATACCCCTCTTTCCTTCTCTATTTGTTAATGGAATCTACTCTAATAAAAGAGTAATATGGAAATTAACCATCTCTCTGGGACATCTAAGCCATGCCCACCAGCCAATCAGAGCAGCTGTATGCAAATTAACCCAGCCAAGATGGAGCCGTTGGGTGTGGCCAGGTGATGGTGGGGGTGGCACGGCAGTGGGGGCGGGGCAGAGGCAGAAGCAGTGTGGAGGGGTGCTCCCACTGCTGCCTGCCCCGCTCCCACTGGGCTCTGGGTGGATGTAAACAGCGCAGAAGGGAGGCCTGGGACTGAATGAGCTGGAGGCCCAGGGATTACAGGCTCCGAGTGATTTCCTCTGGGACGGCGCTGAATTGCCTGGCTTTATTGAAAATTGGACCATGTGAACGGGGTCAAATGAATGAGCCTTTCCCGTAGTCACCTGAGGCCTCTTCTCTGTAATTACCAGGATCCCGTCCTGGAAACCACCCCATTGTTCAGCGGCTTGGAGAGCAGCTCCTGGTGCAGCAAAGCGCGGGCTTCCTTCGCTGTTTCCGCAGCGGTGGGTGCCCTCAGTGGGCTGTTAGGTGAATTGTCACTGTAAAATGCACACACACGCTTCGATGCTGGCAACACGAGTGGGAGAGCGGCTGCAGGAGACGGTGCAAATAACCATGTGATTGTGGCCTCCACGTTTCCTTCCAGGTAGATGGGCGTGAAGGGAAGTGTGGTAACTGGGTTGTGTGTCCCATTCCCATGACAACCAGAGAAGCTGACCGAGCTGTCTGTCCACATGAGCTGCACAGGGGGTCCTGACCGCTCTGTGACAGGCACCTGTGAGCTTGGGGGCACCTGGCGCCATGCTGTTTCCCTCTACTCCTGCTCACTGCCACTAAGATGTGCGTTAGCGACTGGGAAGGGGCCTTGGCTGGGTTGGAGGTGGGCACCCAGTGGGCTCCAGAGCTCTGCTTCTTCTGCAGCAGTGAGGACACATGGGGGTGGGCTCTCCCGGAAGGACAGGGTGGCTATGGATGACTGCAGGGTCAGAGAACCTGGGAGAGGCCAAACCTGCTGCTGCAGACTCTCTGGCTTATCCCTCCTCACTCCCAGGAACCTTGAACAAGCCACAGGCCTGGGCCCCACGTGTTTTGGGTGCAGGCTGAGGCGGGGCAGGAATAGGTGTTTGGCCCTGGAGAGCTTTCAATGCCTCTCTAAGCACCTCTGTCCTCTTTGCCAGGCCTGACCTGCCTCCTCCCCACTCCCTAAAACTGGGGAGGACTGTGGCCAAGGAAAAGGGCATTCCGGGGGGCAAAGTGGGAGTCTGAGGCCGATGGAGGATGCATCTGTCCCCCACGTGTTTCATGGGGGAGGGGTTGAGGCCGTGATGATCAGAGCAGAAGGCTCCCCTGCACCCTCTGTGCCGTCCACCGAGAGCCCCTGCCCTGAGGCTTCTTCCACGGCCTCTGTGCAACTGGACCCTCTTTCCCCTTCCAGCCCAGACCACGCAGGGCAGCCACCGAGCATGTGTGCAGCCCATGTGAGAGGGACAGAGAGGATGGGAGGGGTGTGTGTGTGTGCACATGAGAGACACAGAGAACATGGGAGGTGTGTGTGTGCACATGAGAGACACAGAACATGGGAGGGGCCTGTGTGTGTGTGTGTGCACATGAGAGACAAAGCATGGAAGGGGTGTGTGTGTGGGGGGGTGCATGCACTTTCCAGGCAAAAGCAAGCAGGAAGCACGTGAGAACATCTCTGTGTGTTACATTGTCCTGTGACCCTTTTAAATAAATGACATAGTTAAAACAAAGCTCATTTAGCTTTTATGCCTGTGATTTGTGGTGTCCATTCCAGTTAATTACAGTGATTTAAAAACATCTGCGGGGCCGGGGCAGGCAGTGGTGGGGCGGCAGGGGTGGGGCGGGCTTGGCCAGCCTGAAAACTGCCATCAGCCCCTCACCCAGGGTGGCCAGGCACACCAGCAGGTAGACATCCCCCAAGGGGTTCCAAACTGTGAGATGGCACAGGCTGGACTGAG